>JAHDVE020004358.1:0-34228 GCA_022606495.2 Halesus radiatus | reverse complement strand
ATGCCATCAATTCTAGGCAAATTACTAAAAAATACTAAATATAGAGAACATAAATTAAGCCACTCAGGTATTTACATTAACTATGTTGTAATGATTGTCCATCGTTCTACATAGGTAAAACAACTAGAAATATAAATATTAGAGTCCCAGAACATTTAAGATGCTTAAATAATAATAGCTTCTCAGAATTTCCCAATCATCTAATTTCCAAAGATCACACTTTTAACAAGGACACAGGGGTTAAAATTCTTCACCGTAACAATAAAAGCAAGAAATTGGATAACTTAGAAGCACTCGAAATTAGAAAATCCCTTAATAATAATGCTAGTATTTTAAATAACCAAATTAACTTATCTTTTAGTCCCATTCTTAATATTTTTTCAATAAACCGCTCTGTTCTTCCTGGAAATCCTACAATTACCCCCCGACCCATTTGCTTACCCGCCACTCCAACACCTAAAATTTATATGTCTTGTCAATATTCTATATCATAAGTTAGTTATAATATTCTCCCGATGAAGGAAGGGTGCTTCCGAAACCGGTAGAGTGTTAATAAAATAAAAGTGGTCTACAACAAATTTATGTGTTTTTTATTGTATAAAAAAACTATTTTGGGGTATTTTTTCAGTTTAAGTTGTCATTTCAGCTGTATTTAGTGAAAAGTTTATGGATGGATTTTCATGTCCGACTAGGCCGGCGAAGAATTTTTCAGATTGTGTAACTATTAAATCTGCTATCAGAGGAATGTTTGTTTCTTTGTGGAAAGCGAAAACCCTGATCCACTGAGGCGCATTCAACGCTAGTCGAATGGCTTTGTTTTGCAGGGTTTGTAGTTTATTGATGTGTGAAGAACGGTGACCAGATAAATCAATGTACATATTAATTCAACACTTTTTAAAAGTGATATAAAGTCATTGTTTTTAGGGAAAAAAAGCCTAATCTAACCTAACCTAAACAACAATTAATTATTTTAAATAAAAAAATATATATTAATACGTGTTTATATATCATGGAACCGTATAGCACACTGAAGAGATAAACCGATAGAAATGTGCTGTGGGCGTGTCTGTGTGCCTGAAGTAAGATTAATTTTGTCTCACTTCTGCTAAAAGTGATCAAGCATTTTCAATTACACTTCAGAAAATCAATTCCATTGGCGAGTCGAAAGGTTTTATGCATAATAATAAATTTTTAGTATCTTTTTTTTTATAACAAGTTAAAAAAATAATGATATCCTGACTGGGATTTCCCGTGGTGATATTATTTACTAAATAATAAAATAAATTATTTGAATTTGATGAAATTGATGAAAGAATTGTAATATGAGGTGTTTCAAGTGCAGTTGAGTGTTTCTGAGTCAGTGTGTATTTGGTGTTAATATGTTTTCTATTTCAGATCTCTCTATGCAACGTATCCAGTTTTTTATTTGAGTTCGAAATGTATTTGTTGTGATTTTTGAAGTGGGATTTCATTCTAGAGTTTAGTATCGTAGTATAAGAAGCTTTTTTTTGTCCAAATGTTGTATTTGTGGTTACTTGTTGGATGTGTTTTTGACTCTGAGATCTAGTGTTTCTAATATTTGTGTGTGTTTTTTTTTATTTCTTGTTATTTGTATTTATGAATGTAAAGTAGTACATATTTTTTTATTGAAATGATGTTAAGATTGTTGAAGATTTCGTCAGAGCTAGTTCTTTCAGAGACTTTAAGTATAATTTTCATAATGGCTTCTTGTGTTCTAATGAGTAAATAAAGAATATTATCATTACACTGCCCCATCCAATAATACCATATTCTAACAGTGATTGGCACTATTGGCAGAGAGCCATGTAGATCATAATCAAATTTTTTGTACTGAGGACATTCTTGATTGTTTTAAATGGGTAAGGTAGTCTTATTTTATTTTGTTATTTAAATAAATAATGTGATCAGTCCACTTCAATTCTTGTAAACTGGCAACACGAATTTTAATTGAGATCGGTATAGATAACACTTCTAGGGATTTACTGTTCGGTGCTATACTGCCGTGGTAAGTAAAAACACAGTATCTTCCTATCGAGGAGGATACTGTGTTTTTACTTAACACAGCAGTATAGCATCACCCAGACGTATGATAAATTAATTAGTGGGAACCTTTCAGGGACAAGGTGCAGAAGTAGATTTTTCCGAAGCCGAAAATCATTTGCGTTACCAAATATGTGATAACTAGTGTGAAAATATTGAAGAGAAATTAAGTACATTTAGAAAGCCTAACCACTAGTACAAACATAATAACATACTATTAATGTACATTAAAAGGAAAAAAATATAACTACATATAATAAGGTAAATGAGCAGTATTGCTATTTAAGCGAGGAATTGATTACTGTTATTATTTCAAAATGCTGATAACGGGAGCCATTATTTGTGCAAATGTCAAAAAATTCAAAATGATTTGATGACAATGTCAAATGTGACGGGACTTCAAACAAATTGGTCTTAGAAGTACATAATTTTTTTTTAATTAACTAAAATTTAGTGAATTATATGTGATGAATTTTTAGGAATAAAAAAAAGAAGAAAAAAAACAAAATCCCACAATTTTTCACCTCCGTTTAATTTTTAACTGGCGATAGAGAAATTAGCAATCTTACATGAATAATACTTATAATAATGAATAAATTTAAATATTTGATAAGTAAAATTGTTATGATATTCATTTTCAATAGGATTCATCAATCTGCAAAACAAATAAATCCGTGTTTTATAGCTCATGTGTCATGACGTCAATACATTTTAATGAATGCATGTCGATTTACATTAAAAAGGAAATAATTTTTTCTTTATGACCGTTTTTCTTTATAACAATTAATGTTGGCACTAAATGGTGTGAAACAGCTGTTCTCAAGTACAAACTGCACATATTAAAGTAAAAATCAAAATAAAATCGCCAGTCGCGCTCGGTCTGGTAGTTTAAAAAGGAAATAAAATTAAAATTATTAATAAATTAATAAGAATAACTTTGTTTACACCACTTTTTCGATATATAGATATCAACATGTTTCGAAAGCAAAGCTTTCCTCATCAGGATAAACAGTATACTTATTAATTATTATTTTTTGATAGAAAGCAGTCACATTTTTTTTTTTTACAATATCTCCAAGCAGGAGGCCCTGAGGGAAATAATTACCCTCGAGGCCTATATCATCTTTGGGGATGCTGTGTGGAGGGTCTTTTGGAGGATAGGAAGAAGTGAACCTGGATCCATGTTGTAGGAGGGAGGAAACACAGAGGCCGGCAGATTATTCCACAGCCGAGCTGTTGAACACAAGTATGAGTCGTAGAAGCGACCCGTTCTCATGTGATAAATGTCAATCGTGGGCAAATGTTGGACGCGCATTTGGCATGTTTCCCAACTGTGCACCGGTGCCGAAAGGATCAATGACACTAGTTCCTCAAGGCACCTTCCATTAAAATACCGGTAAAACAAGTACAGCATTCCCACCTGACGTCTGCGCTCCAATGATTGCAATACGTTTGTTAAGATAGGTGAATCTACTAAGGGACATTTTAAAGAGATTTGTCAAAATTGGAGTTATTTCTGCAGGACACCTCTGCAATACCAGGGCAGGTATTCCGTCAGCCCCACTTGCTTTATTAACATCGAGCCCCCGTAAGACGTGGAGTCCATCCTGATGCCAGATCCTCAGCTTTTCCATCTAAAAACCGCAGTGAGGAACCGACGGCAGGATGGCGCCTTGATCATCGAGGGCAGAGTTTTCCGCAAACATTTTACCTAATAAGTTGGCCTTTTCGGTGGCGGTGATTGCTAGTGAACCGTCAGGTCTGGTAAGAGGTGGCAGACTGGATTTGTAGAAATTACGACCTATGGAGCCCGCTGCTGACCAAAATGCTCTGCTGCCATGTAGACAGGCAGCTAGCTTTTTGTTGATCTGTAGGTCGTGCTCAAATTTTGACATATTGATGATTCTCTTACTTTCCTTTTCCAATTTGTTATATGCTGATCTGTTTTCCAATTTTCCAATGTTCAAGAGGTGTTGTAGGCTCGGTAAGCCACGTTTTTCCATCGAACTGCTTCGGAGCATTGTCGACTGAACTACAGCTTTGAGCCTACATATTAATGAAATAAAACAATCACTTTGTTTATAACCTCAAAATTTATTTATTAAAATTATAATTTCTCACAATTTATTAAATAAGTATTTTATTCCCTTTCTAAACCACCACCGGTGAGTGGCGAGGCTTACAACTGTTAGTACAAACCTAATAAGCCTCTTTAATATTTTTGATTTATAAGCAAAAAAAAGAGCAGTAAAGACGTACAGCCCGGGCCGCTAGAGGTGCTAGTGTCGCATGTTGCCATCTCAATGTATGGAAAATGTCAGAAGCTGCGCGTATTTATCATTCAGGGCATTTGATTGCAGGCAGATTGGTGATGCCTAGCACTTCCAGAATGGATAGATTAGTTCATTCTTGATCTCCATATTATAACAACACTAAATTAATGTTAACATTTAGAAAACAATGTTTTATTTTATTGACAGTTGTATGCCAAAGTAGAAGGCTTTAAACACAAATAAAGTGATTTTTATAAACAATAATTATTAGCCTGAAACACTCATCCAAATTGAAAAAAAAACCTTTCCGAGCAAAGATAAATGTCGCCGACAGGACTCGAACCTGCACCCTTCTGATTGCCGGTCAGATGCTCTACCGTTGAGCTACGTCGGCTTATCGCAACCCGCCAAGTTAATCAATATATACTAGTGTTTCATTCAATAATTACTGTTTTATTATTATTTATCGAGCGTCGACGTAGCTCAACGGTAGAGCATCTGACCGGACATCAGAAGGGTGCAGGTTCGAGTCCTGTCGGCGACATTTATCTTTGCTCGGAAAGGTTTTTTCAATTTGGATGAGTGTTTCAGGCTAATAATTATTGTTTATAAAAATAATTGTTACCCTTTGCGCCATGCACAAAAATCTTGTCTTAAGTTTTTAAGAACTTTAGTTTATCAATTTACAAATAAAGTGGTCTAAAAAGATTGTTTTTAAAAATTACTTTCAAAATTGTACCATGTAAATTAATTAATTCAATCAATAACTCGCCACCTTTGCCCATTTGCTAAAATAATTTTTGTTTACACACAAACGACTTTGCATCTAAAACAAACCATATTATTAGTTCACAGTCTAACCTCGTAAAATCGTCAATCGGCACAGAAATATAAACATTGTTAGAGCGTATGTAATGCATATTGCAACATGCATTTCAATGTCAAGCTCGTGTATTTATCTCTACCTCAGTAGCCACGCACTGCGCATTGCATATCTTATGATTCCTACTATGTATTTGCATGCAACTGAGTTATGTTTACAATGTCAACTAAAGGTGTTTCACCCTGAAAATTAATTCATTTAAAAAACATCCATTTTCAGCCACGGACATATACAGACATTCCACAATTCCTATGATCCCTTTACGAAGGATATTTAGGTTTTTTTTTTTTATAGAAAGCAGTCACTTTGTGGTTAGACATATTTAATGAAAATAAAACAATTACTTTGTTTAACCACGAGAATTTAATTATTTATTATTAATTTTTAAAGTTTATATACATATTTGCAAGTTTAATTTTGTACCCTGATGATGCTTGTGTTAAGCGAAACCGGTCGGTCCTAATAAAATTAAATAAATCTCGGGGTTATAAACAAAGTTATTGTTTTATTTTCATTAGATATTTAAATTATTTATTATATAATTAAAAATACACTTTGTGATAATAATATAATATAATAGTATTCATTTATTCCTGAGGATGATAGCATTGCTATCGAAACATGTCGAAATATTTATATATTTTAATGAAAGTGGTGTATACAAAGTGTATTTTTAATTATATAATTAATAATGACTCCACAAAGCTATCAATCATTTGAAGAAATTATTTAATTAATTCTTTTAAATAGATGAAGAAATTGCATACCTGCACAAGTGATCCGCCATATTTATCAAAACATTTCATAACTTTTAATTCATTAGCAGATAGCCAACAAAAAAAGTGGCGAGTTTATAAAACTTGAGATGTGGCATTTTCACCATTTCTACAAAAGCACGATGAGTCTGATTTTAATATCTCCGACTACCGAACGTACCGTGACCTTTACACAATCTTCCAGAACAAAACGTTTTTGTTAGAAATATTTGTATAGGCGAAACGATTCTTTCCAACGGCAACACAGCACGTGGGTTTGTACAAAAATACTTTTATAGTATTCTAAAATAACCCAAGGTCATTTTTGTTGGGAGATGATAATATTAGTTCATCAATGAGAGACACAATTATTTATACATCTCCAGGTAAATTTTTATTTATCAGAAAAAGTGTGAAGATCCTTGGGGGAAAATAGAAACCCCTTGAAAATGAACTCTGGAATTAGAGTCTATAAAAGTAATGAGCTTGACACACATGTTTAATGCCTGGAAGTGGCAAATTGCACGTACGCGCACATATAACAACTGTTATACTCGAGCACAATCACAACTTATTGAAGTGACAGGTCCCTGACCCTTATGGGATTCTTTTAGGAAGGGTTAACCTAATTTTTTTTTTAATGTCTGGTTAGGTTAAAAGATTGATAGAGGTACAAATCAATCACCATACAAACTTGTAACATAAATTCCAACCAAACAATATTGCTTGACTTAAAATGAAACTAAATATTTTCAATTTTTGGCCTGATAAAAAGTTAAACTTTTAGTGGGCCGAAATTACCCATCGGATATGCAAAATTTGTATCCGTTGAACGCCGGCGTATCCGATCGGCAACATCAAAAAATCATTTCTCTGAATACAAGCAACTATTCTGGGGAAACAACTACTTATGATAGATATATACAATTTTTATAAATATATAAAGTTTGTACAATTTACAAAAACATCGTTTTTAAAAAACAAATAATTTGTTACGAAAATAGACTCAAACAGACACAAATTTACCCTCGGCACACTACGGAAGTAATAGATCGCCGGAGTTTGGTGTTCCAGGGGTTAAAAGAACCGACACCGTGTTGCTTTCAAATGAGAAGTGTTATCAGAGAAGGTTTTATCTTCCTTCATGACATCCATGTATGGATTGAAATATCTAGCGTTTGAGATTTGCAATTGATATTAAAAAATTTAAAAGAGCTTAAAAAAATCTAAATTTCCAAAAAATAAACTTTAAATAATGACTGCATTACTGAAAGCAACCAAATTATACAAAACAATCTGGTAAAATAATATTATTATTTAAAATGGAACAAACCGTGGAAATAATCTCAAGTTTTTAAACTCTTAATTAGTATTATCATCATTTTCTAATTATTTAACTTTGTTTAACACATTCATTCGTTCGCTGCAAATACTTTTTTTAGGACATAAACAAACTAAACCCGAATGGTCCCTATCAGGATCAGTGGCAGCGAATGAGTTCACTTATTTATTTTGGACTGGAATAGTTTCATGCTGATACAAGCATCTCTACACTGTCTGCCTAATGAGGCTATAATCTGGCAACCCGTCTCAAGGCTGAAAATTTTAGCAGCTACATTAATATTATGAAAACTTAAAACAATTTTAGAGACATGCTGAACTTGTAATTAAAGAATAATCCACTTGGATGGCATAGCCAATTAAAGTGTATCCATTTGTGTCCTCTCAATTACTATATTGTCATAAATAGTTTTCTGCCTATTAATCAATTGTGTTCATCCTTCGCAACAGTATTGATGTGAAGTTTGTGAAGAGTAGCAGTCTGTTAGAAAATGTTTTGTTGAAATTTAAAAACTTTATAACTTTGTTCCACTTATTTCTTTTAGACTGAACCGGTTTCACCCTACTCGGAAGCCACATACATTTCCAAATGTCGCACTTGGCTGCAAGCAGCCACGGCTGCCTATCGCCATGTTTCGACTGGCTCCCTCAGTCAACAATATCTGGCTGCCTAATGAATTCGGTTGAATACATTTTCATGTAAATTTGAAGTTCTATTGGCCGCCGCAGCCTGACTGCCTAGTGCGCGGCTAGCCTTATATAAGTAATATATTATTCCGTCTACAGCGCTATTTTGTATAGTGTACAGTGTATTTCCATACAGCATGGAAACGTGGATACTTAAAGCCAGCGAAAGGAAACAGATAGACACCCTCGAAATGTGATGTTCAAGATGAATGTTCAGAATTTCATGTACATCAAGCATCTGCGACTCTTCACACAGCACAGGACCATGAGTGGGGGACATAATTCTCAGCAATGAGGTAAAAAGAAGCATGAATACTTAAATTAATAAATTTAAAAGTAATCGGAGGACCAAAGACCGGCATCATAATGTGTACATGGCTACAAATGATTCTGGTCTTTACAGCGTGTTTTTATATTGCATGTACGCATATGAGAGCATAGTAGCAAAATGATTTAAAATGGCTCCTATCTGCATCTGCTTAACAGATTCACTGCCACAAAATGTTGAGGACATAAACGAACTAACGGTTCCAATCAGGACTGGTGGTAGCGAACGGGTTAATGAATTAGTTACGTGCACTCTTCAACAACAAAAAACAGTTTATAATATTGTCGCAACATACCTCAGATCGCAGCCACGCCTCCCAGAGCTCCCGGGCGGAGATGTGCATGTCGTCGTTGTAGTGGAAGGCTTGCTGCCTCCTCTCATAACCCGAGTCATACTGCAACTCTTCGCGGAGGAACTGCGGAGAAAGATGGATAAAATAGAATCAACATACAGTCAGAAACGGCATCAAACAAAATAATTCAAGTAAATTACTGTGTCCTATAATAACACACAGAATTACAGATGAAACAAAAACAGAAATAAAATGAGCCATGAATTGAGGGATTGGTATAAGAATGTCTTCTTCTTCTTCGTATGGTGGGAGAGAGTTGGTGGAGGTCATAGTGGGATGCTAAGGTTATTCAGCCAGTTGACGGCATCGAGAGTCACTTGGTTCAGCACGGATGTGCCATAGGGAAACTAATGAAGAGGACATTCTTCTACGAAGTGTTCTGTTGTTTGAATATGTCCACATCCACAAAGTTCGAAATCCTTTAAGCCCCATTTATGAATCATATATGCACAACGGCTGTGACTGCACCGGATGCAGTTTAATGAGGTCGACATCTTCCGAGGGAGAGAGAACCCTGGCAATTTGATAGTAGGGTCTACAACAAGGTGCTTGTTTTTCAAGTCCAAGGTCTGCCACTGAGTTCGCCACGACTCTTCAGGAGAGTATGTAAAAAGGTGATAACCCATAATGAGACATTTTCGACACCATAATTCAAGATTACAAAAATTGTTCATACTGACGTCCAAAAAAAACTCACCATTAAAGAGATGATAGTAGTTGAATGCATAAACAGATTTTCTGCTTTACAGTTAACATTATGAATATGACAGGATTAAATAAACAAAGTATGATAATGATCACCTAGGCATATTGTATTTTGTTCTGAGAACAAAGCTGATAAACCACAGAGACAGGATTTTCCCGTCACAATCAATTATCAATCATGTTTGTTACGGCGTTCGATTTAACACAAGTCATTGGGCTTGGAAAATAAATTTGTTTGCCGATTGCAACACACTTGATTCTAAGAATTCATTAATTTAACTATTATTCATGGTAAGAAAAATACTTTCATATTTGAAGTGTTCCTTGAAATGGAACTTGCTACGTTTAGTTGTTAAATCTAGTCGACCAATTCACCTTGTTCTCCCAGGAGTTATTCAGAACTCATTTTCGAAAGAGTACAATTTAATATGTTAATTGTTTTTGTGTTTAATTCGTAGAACTTCATTTCATTTTTTTGATTCCATTTACCACCATCCAATTTCAATATAACATTAATTAATAAAGTAAGGAAAATTATTTATTCCCCACTTCTCAGTATGTTCACAAGACCTAAACAATATAACACAAGTCAATAGCTTTCACATCATTATAAATCAATTAAGAAAACATTGCGTTTAATGCGGGGAAAACATATTCCAAATGTAAGTACCTCACAGAATGGAGAATTCATTATCACAATTGGTCTCTCAATAAATTGATTTCACTGATAATAAATAATTTTAGGCACCATAAAAATTGAAATTGGGTGGGAGTAAATAGAATCGTATAAATAAGTTGTCTCAACATGACCTAATCACAGTTCGAAAATGTCCTTGAATGCCAAAACAGCTGTCACAATAATAAAAAAACTAAAAATACTTGCAGAACTTAATAATAAAATTATTAAATTCGGTTAACATTGAATTTAAAAAATATGAGTAATTTACAGCTTACACTTAACATTTGTGTGTTCCATTATTTTTGATGAATCTCTATTTTTTATATGTGGGAAGAAGAGATTTGATTGGGAAAGGTTGCAAGTCAGAAGGGTATGGGGGAAGAGGAACGTTGAGTCACCAAATTATGTATTTATATCTTCAAAATTTTTGACATACCAAATGTACTACAAATATATGCCAAAAACGTACTTTTAAAAATTTTTCAAAAATACAGAACGCCCCACCAAACCACGTGTTCATGACACTAGATCTAATCAAAATAATGTAAAAAATATTCCTTGTTATAAAATCACTTTCGTACAAAGAAATTACATATATTTTGCAACAAAACTCCACAACATCCTTCCCCGGATATAAAACAAATAGAAAAGTTTAATGACTACAATTCAAGAATTAAAGTTTGGCTGAAAGAGGTCAATGAAACAACCTTAAAAACAACACGAAAAACGACATAGAAGACGCACCTAATTACATAACATCACAGTAAATAACTCAAGTCTGCCTCAGCACAGGACCCCCTAGTAAGGAGGACTAAGAAAAATACAAAAAGATCAAATATTTTTATACTTACACCATATTTTGTATTTCACGTGTTTATTTATAGTCGCTATTAAAAAAAATATTTTTATTTTTTATTATTATATGTTGAGTGGACACCTTCAATTGCCGCCTGAATAAGAACTCCACAAAAATAATGTTTTTCTGACTTGCCATGAGCGATTTTTTTGTTGTTATTTCTTTTTACGTTTATAATTCTGTTATGAATTTAACGTAATTTATTTTATATCCTGTCTCATTATATCTTGTCTTAATATATGTGGACATCTTCAATTAACGCCCAAATAAGAACTACGTAGTATAATATTTTTCTTATATTTGCCATTGTATTGTTTTATATATTTAATTTGGTTATAAAATTTTCTTTATTTTTAATTTTTATATCTGGTCTTACTGTAGTTAAAGTCACAAGGAGGAAATCCTTAATTGGTTTTATTTTTGATATACAATATATGTACAAAATGATATAATGTAAACTGTCGATTTCCCGAAAATTAATAAATAAAATCAATTAAAGCAACAATTTTATTAGATTCTGAATGTGGCCCTTACCAGAGCGATACTGAGAGCATCCACCATAATTTTAACTTTTAAAAATATGTACTATATTTGAAAACCCATATATTTAATGTATAATAGAATCAAAGCATCATTGGTATACTCAGGTCTCCGGTCCGCCACAATATTTTCAAATCTCCTACTACATCACAGTAAGTGGAAAATGTTGCTTGTATCGTGATGGAGGACTTAACCAGCCGAGGAATTGGACTCATGACTCCTGGGTGGGACTCAAACGCGATGCAAACTCAGTCACTGACCAGTTATTATATTATAATTACCGAATTATGTGATACACGTTGAGTACTTAAAATATTTGTTAAAAAATAATGAATTCTTCAAACTAAAATATCGATAAAACATACCTACATTTTAATACATATTTCTATTTTTGTAAGTGCTAATTCGTGGTAGTGTAATGAATTAATAAAACAGTCCGAAGATGGCCGTAACAGGCTGAAACTGGTACGATCAATCTACCAATAAAAAGTGGAACAAAGTCAAAAATTGTTTTATTAACCATCGGAACGCCAAGCTCCCGCACTCTAATACTTCCGTAGTGTGCCGAGGGATAATTTGCACGCGAACAATCTGAGTCAATTTTCGTAATTACTTACTTGTTTTTTTTATAAAATTATGTTTATGTAAATTTTACCGTCTTACCAGATAATGTGTTTATTATAATAATAATGATAACAATTGGATGATTTGTATAGCGCCGTTATAGTGAAAAATCACGTCAACGACGCTGTACAAATATTACTTCCTTTTCTCTATCTAATTATGTACAAACAGATACAGAAAAACATACTTACCTGGCGGGTCACTTCAGATAAACACAGTTTTATTAGAAGATTGGTGGCGCAGGAAGAGTTGGTATTTATTTTAAATATTTATAATTTATCATAGGACTGGAGAATATTTATAAAATGACTTTAAAAAGTTTAAGAAGTTTTTTCTACCATAAATAGTTTCCCCAGAATAGCTATTTATATTCAGAGAAATAATTTCTTGACATTGCCGATTAGATACGCCGGCGTTCAACAGATACAAATTTTGGGTGTCCAATGGGTTATTTCAGCGCACTGGAAGTTAAAGCAATAAACTGTACCACTCCCAAAGGTATTCGGTAAGTGCATCTCATTTCAGTACTACACCATCGGTATTAATATAATTCATGATATTATCATTGGCAGTGAGTGGTCTTGAGTGCTAATACTGTAGCCGGCTGTCATGAATCAAAACAAATTGAAAATCATTTTGATACAATCACAGATGCCTTCTAAGAGCACTGCTATTATTAGAATTACTTGATAGAAATCAAAATATTATTAAAAAATAAAACAATAAATTTGTTTACATCACTTTTATTTGTTATATACTTTTGCCGACCGGGTTTCGCCACTGCCGTAACTTCTTCAGGCGAAACCCGGTCGGCAAAAGTATGTAACAAATAAAAGTGATGTAAACAAAGTTATTGTTTTATTTTTTAAGGGGAACGGCTGCGCTTACTGTTACATACATAACTTAATTTTGAATTTGTGGCCAAAATACCCATCCAAACTGAATGATATTTTTTTTAAATTAAAGGTTTAGTAAATATCTAATACGGATGATAAGTGTTTTATTTATTTTTGTTTTAAATTATGAAGTACATGCCATGAAAAAAAAATAATTTTCATGATTTCGGAGGCAACTTAGAAAATTATTTGCAGGTTTATTGTATTAAAAAAAAAAAATTCCATATTTGATTTGTAAATATGATTACGTATATAAAAAATAAAAACAAAACATTTAAAAAAAAACGTTTTTTCAGGTTGATATATTAAATTATGTATGGCAAATTTGTATTCCAAGGTAAATTGGTCGTTTTTAATTTTATGTAAAGTCCACCATGATGGTTATTTTAATATATTTTTTAATTTTATATTTCTTTATATTTTCAAAGGAGATGGGGTAAAACTTTTTTTTAAATCACCATTAGCCCCGAAATAATTGTTAAATATGGCTCTAAAATCGCGAAAAATCAATTCCTTTAATGGCCTATATTTCATAATTTAAAACAAAAATAAATAAAATACTTCTCATCCGTACTAGATATTTACTAAACCTTTAATTTTTAAAAATATCATTCAGTTTAGATGGATATTTTGGCTTCAAATCCAAAATTAAGTTTTGTATGAAACAGGCCGCGCAGCCGTTCCCCTTAAATTATAATGTCACATCACCAAGTTACCGCTTCATACAAAATATTATTATTAAATTATAAATAAACGGAAAATTTCCAAAACTCTAAAACAGGACCTATGATAAGTTAATTATTCATTTGTCCTTGGCAACTGAAATGACATTGGATCTTAGTGGTAGATGTTCTCGTTATCGCCCTGGTGAAAGACCACCAATCAGAAATGAAATTTTATTTATTATATTACGTAGATACATTTATATAGCACTAGGTGATGTGTTCCCGGGCTTGCTCGCGATTATTATTATTTTTTTTTAATAAAGTTATGAAGTTGTGAATTCTTGCTTGTCGTTTAAGTGCCATAATTGATTTGACAGCGAAAGTAACTATCATAATCATTTGAATTTTTTTTTTCATTTCATACATTTATTTTTTTCAAAATATATCTAAATAATAAAGTTCTTAAGTAGGTACCTACTTGTGTTTTCTATTTTGAAAATATTCTACCCAAATAAACCTTTTTTTGAATATGTAATCTGTGGCTAACCAGAGTGGTATGTATATCTATGGGCTAACCTCAATACAACATGGCGGGTTCAATGTTTTTCATACTAATTTTAAAACGTTATAGCAACAGTTTTACATATTGGATTTCATTCAAACTACTCTCTAACCTTCCCGGCACTAATAAGAGCAAACTGTGCTATTTTCAGCGAAACCGGTCAGACAGACAAACATTCATTTTTATATATAGCATAATAGAAAGTACATAACATTGTATAATAACTAATAATAATTGACAATGTATATTTAAACAACTGAAAATAATTTTAATGTGAACAAGTGCTATTATGTCTTTTCAAGTCGAAATTAATTTCCAGCTAGGCACGCTGCCTGTTTGAGGAACCAAATGCTCCAGTTATGCATGGTGTAATATGTTTTTTTCAATCTATCTAATAAGTCTGTTATGAATAAATTTAAGTCACACGTTATTTAATAATGAGTCCCCTCTACCCAAGCCAATCAACCATTTGGTTATTATTGGACCAATGTACGTTTGCAGGTTTTAGTGTTTATTTCTGGAAGGATTTTATTATATATTTTCGGTCCCAGATATGTGTATGTCTTTTGATATGTTGCCGTATTGCTCCTCGGGACAAGAAGATCCTTTCTGATGTGACTCTTCTTGTAAATATATTTAGGATGAATTTTTTTATTATTTTCATATTTTTTGTGTGCGTGGATAATAACTTTTTTTATGCAGTTTTGATGAACTACATAAAAAGGCACATGCCCCTGTAGGAGTAGAGGTAGGGTTAGGGATTATAAAACTTTACTCCAAACTATCAATAACCCCGGGCAACGCCGGGTACTTCAGCTATATTAAATAAACAATATTAGAAAAATATGATAAAATTTATAATCAATGATTGTTTTAAAGAATTAGCTTCCATGTATCTCAATTTTCCTCTCAAAACCGTCAACACATGGAGAAGAGAAAGGTGGAGAAGTAGTACCTGGCTATTCAGATCCGGTCACCAAACATGGCTAAAGCCATTTCAAGCAATGTTTCGATACTGAAAGTATCTACCACTCTGGAATATGCCACAAATATACTATATATTATTTGAAGTTAATAAATTATGAAGTAACACAAATTAATCAAATAAAATTTACATGCGCACGCCAGGATTTGAACCCGCGACCTCTGGATTCACAGCCGAGGATCGTAACCACTCAACCATGGAGGCCGTTTGTTATTAATGTGACAGCTGTTTCATCATTCAAAGCCATTTTCAAAAGACAGTTAGTTATGTATTAAATTTGATTAACTTTAAATCAACAAAAAAATTCAATATAGTTCTATGAATTAAACACAATAACAATTAACTAATGTAAATGCCCCAAAATATTATTATAGTCACAAGTCACAAATGATTTCATACACTTATTTTACCATTTAATGAGGGTTGATTTTTTTGAAGTGTTACTGAGAAACACCTTTTTATTAGCGAGAAGGGGACAACAAGTGTATACGATCCTCCAATTTGAATATTCAAGAAGTTATTATAAAAGACCGGTCAGTGGCTGAGTTGGCATCGCGTTTGGGTCTCACCCAGGCGTCGTGAGTTCAATTCCTCGGCTGGCTAAGGCCACTCTCTGACGGTCCAGTAGGGAATCGACATAAACCGGGTGCTGCAAAAATGCAGGCAATGTTGTTTCGCTTGTGGTATAACTGGTATAACTATATATAACGCTTCCCCCCCGAGTCGTGAGCTAGAGCCCATTAAAATGTATGGCGCAGTGCCCTGTCGGTATCACGCATGAGGTTTATGTCGATTCCCTATCGGACCGTCAGAGAGTGGCCTTAGTCCTCCATTACAACACAAGCAACATCTTCCGCTAACTGTGATGGTAGTAGGAGATTTTCAAATATTGTCAGGTTATTCGTAACCAGGGAATATTTGTGTTTCTTTTAAAAAAACTAAAAAAGTGTGAAACATGCTGTATGCAAGCAATGCATCTGTGTGAGAGTAGTGTTCGTATCGAAATTCTCCATGATACCTATAGGTACACCTACTTCCCAGCTTGTCCCCAAAAATAGAACCATCAAAAAATTCATTTTTGATTTTAAATTTTTCATGCTCTTGGAACAAGGATCTATCTGACACGGTAATGTCATGCGATAATGGGCTCTAGAGGACACTACTTTAGAGTTCATTATCGCATAACATTGCTGAGTCAGATAGAACCTTGTTGTTCTAAGGGCACCTTTTTTGTTATATACTTCCCAGATAGAGTGACTGCAAAATACATGTATAAGATATATCTTTGACCTTCGCAACTATGAGCATATCTCTGAATACCGAAAACGACTCCACTAGTTTTCCATCAAAACACGATGCAAAATACACACTTTCCCTTCTCTACAACATTCTAAACACTGTTAATTCAACTATTTATCTTAAAAACGTTTTTCGTTTTTTATCTGAACATGGGCTTTCTCTTCGCTCAAATGATGAGAGAACAATTGTGATTCCCATCCTTCCTGAAAGGAAGGTTTCCTGAAAGTTCGTTTTCAAAGCTGAAGTGAAATTCCTTATCCTATCCCTCCCTCCCTCCCCTCCCTCCTCCCCTCCCCTACCCTCCCACTCCTCATCACTTCCCTTCCCTTCCTTTTAACTTCCCTTCCTTCCTTCCTTCCCTTCCTTCCTTCCCTTCCTTCCCTACCCTTCCTTATACCTTTCCAACTCGGGACATTATTTTAAAATACTTATGTATTATTATACAAATTTATTTAACTGCTTTTGACACATTACGTGCGAAAGTCACACTATGTGGAGAAAACTGCAATAATCATTATTATACCATATGCATTATCCCACTGGTAGAAACTGGAGGCAATAAATCCACCCATAAAAAATATGAATTATGTTTTTATAATATGTTTTATATAATTATAAGATATGCATTATGTTTTTACATACATATTATAAAATTATAAAATATGTATTATGTTTTTATAATGCGTATTATAAAATTACAAAATATGTATTATGTTTTTATACTACGTATTATAAAATTATAAAATACGTATTATGTAAAAATAATAAAAAAAATAAATAATAAAAGTAACAAAATAAAGCAAGTTTGGCAATTGATCATTTTATAACATGCAAAAATTGTAGGACCCAAAAATATGTTTAAACCAAGAAAGTGGCTAATCTGCAACACTTGTAACAATAGCACCACATAACGTTTACCTACAAAGCGAGATTATCTCGTAACGTTACCGTTTCCTTATCGTAGGAAGTGTTTAAACATGGTAGGCTACCGGTCACATTTTGCTTGTATAAATTACATACATTATGTATCACTGAATCAACATATGTACCGCCGATGTTGATTCAAGTTATTGCCGGCTGCTTTTTCTGCACCGGCTAATTTTTTATGCATATATATTGTGTATATTTAGATTATACTTCAATGCCTTTTATGGCGAGGTCTACTTGGGATGCACCACATATTAGCATTCTTCCAGCACATGATCGCTACAGATACACTTCAACCTGATCTACGCGGCTATTATTTATGCGCGGCTTTATGGGGATAGATTGAATTTAAATGGCCAGCATTGTAAAGGCTAAAATGCTTTATTTTTTTATGTGAATTTCGCGCTATAGTCCCAATTGCCCAAAGCCAGTGGGACTATGGCATCCGCAATAAGCAACTCCAGTGAAAAATATTATGGCATAAAAACTATATATTCATACATCAGCAAACGCCAATTCCGAATATTTAAGTTTTACAATATATAATTATACATATGCCTGAAAAAACAAATGATACTAAAGATTGCCGCCAATATTTTGACAGCTTGGTGACAAGTGTTGCCATATTGTATGGTTTAGATTTTGAGCAGGCACCAAAACCGATTTTAAAATGTTTTTAACGTGGTTGGCTGAAAAGACTATCTTCCTTGAATCAGCGAAGAGTTTTTTTTAAAGATTTATCAATAAGCTTTTTGTGACTTCACTGTTTTCATTGGAAAACACAAATATTTATAAAAAGCGTGTCCCCTAATTAGTTGATTTAGGTATGCCAACTATTTCGTCACACCGACACAAGTTTTTCATTCTCTCAGTTTCCAGTTACAGACCCTATTCTTTGCCAAATTCCAGAAACATGTGTAATAAATGATATTGAAACACGGCTGTTTTAAAAGATGTTATTTTCAAGGATTTTAAGTTAAAATGTATTCAGTTCTCTTTATTATTTAACAGCTACATATATCCACATTGAAAAGGTAGAAAGAAATAACCCACACTTACAAACATCTCTACAGGAAATAAAAATAACTCTTCAATGTTTTAGTTGTAGGCTTAAAATTGGCATATTCACATTTATTTTAAAGACAATTATGGTTTATTGTATTTTTTTGTAATCCTTTAAAAAGAAAGACAAATATTCCCAGGTTACGAATAACCTGACAATATTTGAATTCCTCCTACTACTATCATTATAATGGAGGAGTTAGCAGAGGACTGAATCCGCGACACTGCAGTGGGAACCCGGCGCTTTGGACCACTCGGCCAACCAGGGTTGGCATAATTTTCCCCGACCTGAAAAAACTCAGTGAGTTTTTATCGATAAAAATTTTAATTATTTTTGTAAAATACTTCGGTATTTTACAAAAAGTGGGTTTTTTCAGTAAATCTATTATATAAAGAGGAATGTCCCGGGCGGGCGGTGTTTGTTTTGTATAGAAATCTACAGTTTTATTCCGAGCTTCATGAAATTTTGCACACTTGACGTTCAAAATAAGAGTAAAATTACTGGGTAGGGATAACATACCACAACCTCACAACTTTACTTCAAACCATTGATAACCCCGGGCAACGCCAGGTACTTCAGCTAGTATGAAATAAAATCTAACATTTGTTTATGAAGCATGAATATTTTTTACATTACGATACCAACATCAGGAATGTGTACTTTAAAAACTCTATAATAATCACTAAGGCACGGTCACACATTTCTTACTAACCAAAAAAATAAAACTTTATAGAATACTGCATGAAAGTACAGCAAGTCTTAAAAGAACATGTTAATCTCACAACTACTGAATTTTACATTTACACAGTCCTTATCAAAAAGCCTGTTGTGGTATTTCTAATAGGTAAGTTCATATGCACAGTGTTTAAGAATAAATCTCCTAAGACTTTGGGCTGAAGCAAAAAAACACCGGCTTCTTTGTAAGACCCAAAAGATAAAAATGTTTGAACAATTTTTCTCTGAATAAATGTTTATCAGGGCTTGAAGCATCACATGATCCCCATGTGAAACGAGCAATTGAGTGCTTTATTAAAGCGGCAAGTTAAATAAAGTATGAAATCACTTGTTAAAAGTTAATTAAAACCGTGAATAATTATTGCTAAATGCCATAAAACTATACAAGCTGTTAAAAAAACATTAATAGATTGAAATTCTAATTAACAGTGGAAATACAATTATATTTAAATAACAGTAGCATTCCTATTATGATCTGAACATTTTAATTTGAAGGACTTACCTGATTTCCTAGTTAGAGCAAAAAAATATCCGCTTAGACCATTGTGCTTTTTTAAAAATGCATTCATCTTCCTATGGGCCTCTTAAAGCCTCCACATTCAGAGTTTCTATGTATACTCGTATATTACAAACTTCCTTCGAAAACTTCAGGTTTTTATACACTTAAAAAAAAAGAAATTAATTTAGTAGATAATCTCTATTCAGATGTCTAGTTGAAAAGGTAATTATATGAAATTCCCTCGAGAGAAAAAATCGCAAAGTATGCTCCGAAAAATATAAATAACATGTGTGGTTTTGTTATTTAACCTTATAAATATGAAAAATTCACAGCGTTTTTTTAAATGCTACTTAAGTCGGTAATATAAGATTTTTGCTATATTCTAAATATGTCGTGTTTTATTAAATATTTTTAAAACAATCACTTATCATATAATAATCATATTTATAATCGTATCCATAAATTGAAGAAATTCACCTGTAAATTGCTTAGCTAGGCTAGCCGGTTAGTACTTATCTAAAGTCATTAAATAAATTTTTTTTAAATTAAAAAATTAAATTAAATTAAAAATTCACGCATCGGTGAACAAATGCGTCCACAGCCCGCAACACTGTAAATAACCAAAGTGTAAAATGAATACTAAAAAAAAACGTTAATATTTATTAAAAGCTTCTTACGCTTTTTAAGGTAATTTTATAGATATTTTCTAGTCATAAATTCATTTTATGAATACTTTCCAGACCTAAAAATTAATACCAATAATTCAATAAATACCACCTCTTCTTGTGCCACCAATCATCTAATAAACGTAACATCAATAGAGAAGGAGAAACAAATAACCATGTAAAACTATCATCTCTATAAATAAATTTTTCTAAAACTGTGTTCATCTGAAGCGACCTGCCAGGTAGGTATGTTTTTCTGTATCTGTTTGTACATAATTAGTTAAGAAATATTTGTACAGCGCCCTTGAGGTGATTTTTCACAAAAACGGCGCTATACAAATCATCCAACTATTATTATTATTATGCCCTAAGCATTATTTATATTAGCGCGCTCCCTCTCTCTTCCATATTAATATATCTCATTTTCAAACAATGTTCAATTTCCGCTCGGAGGGTATTGCTGGGTCTTAATGATAAGAGCTAAATATCTTGAGGAGTTAATCCTTTTCTAGGATTTAGATTTATGTGCGTTTTTTTAATAAGAATCATACATGACAAATTTTTAAGAAATATTAATTATAGGTTAGGAATTCCCATTGAAAATATTACTTATTCTTCATTGTTGGAAGTGATGGGTCTTGCTACATTAGAAGAAAAACAAATATGTTCAGACTTTATCTTTATGAAATTGTCAATAACATATTGTTGGACTCCCCTGAACTTCTTTGGTTGATTGACTTTCATGCACCAAGTAGAATGGTTCGTCAGAAGTTCATTTAAAGTCTATCAACTTATAAAAATAATATTATTAGAATCGTATGCCATTCTTGACCGTATTTATCTTGTTTTTTGTCCTTCATTATTAATATACTCGTATGCATTGTATATTTTATATTACATTGTAACTTTTTAAAATTAAATGTATTATAGGTATCATGCATATAATTTTTTTTTAATTAAATGTACTATAGGTATCATGCATGTAATTTTTTATAATTAAATGTATTATAGGTATCATGCATGTAATTTTTAAAATTAAATGTATTATAGGTATCATGCATGTCATTTTTAAAATTAAATGTATTATAGGTATCATGCATGTAATTTTTTATAATTAAATGTATTATAGGTATCATGCATGTAATTTTTTATAATTAAATGTATTATAGGTATCATGCGTGTCATTTTTAAAATTAAATGTATTATAGGTATAATGCATGTCATTTTTAAAATTAAATGTATTATGGGTATCATGCATGTCATTTTTAAAATTAAATGTATAATAGGTATCATGCATGTCATTTTTTAAATTAAATGTATTATAGGTATCATGCATGAAATGTAATAAAATTTAATGTCAAAATGGGGAGTGAATAAATGAGTAAATAAGTTAATAGAGTAGGGGTCATGATCCTCAGCAATGTAGCAACGACTGATAGATTTAAGATAAACTCATTTAACGTGGGAATTCTGGAGTTATTGCATATTATTTGTGTAATCTTCATCCAGAGTGGTGCACACAGCGTTAGCCAGCATGCCTTGAATTGGAAGATTTTAACACTTTTTATTTTATTATTTTAAAGAATTACAAACATTCGCCAGATTATGAATAACCTGACAATATTGGACTTTTGTCATTATAAACGGAAAATATTGTATGTTCAATGATGGAGGACTTCTCTAGCAGAGTACTGAACCAGCGACGCCTTTGTCCACTCATTTACTAACCTGTCTATGAGTGACGAAACTGTGTGACCCTAAATAGTAAAGTATGTAATTTATATACACACTTGCAAAATAAGCATAGCACTAAAATGGTTAAATTTTATTTGGAAACAAATTCATGTTTTTTATATATTTATTATTATTTCTTCAAAAACATATTGTCAAAGTAAATATGTACATAAATATACATAAAAAATAGAATTCCTCCTCAGGATTGCTTTGCTTTCGAAAAATGTTAATATTAATGTATTAAAAAGTGGTGTAAACAAAATACTTCTTATTAATTTTATTAATGATGCCACAAAATAATTACATATAATATATAATAACTAGGGGTTTTTATTTCGTTTTCACATATTTATTAATGTATGAATACAAATAAAATCTTATGTATTTTAATCATCGATTTCGAAACTTCTTAATACTACATCTTTAATGCACATAATATATCCTTATGTAAAGGTTCCGTTAATTACACTAGAATGGTCACTGTCAGCCTGCCATGTCACAATGACGTGGATACGTCTTTTCCGTGGGAAACCTATAGTTTACTATCCCTATATATCACAGGATTATTATGCAGCAGATGGGAGACTTAAATATCTTCCCAATTCATATCTCCAAAGCCTTATTTAATGCCCCGATCCATTTTATTGCCCAGAAGTGGCACTTGGAAGAAAGCACCGTAATTACAATCCATTATCAAACCTAGTAATAATTATTTATTATCACCGAAATAATCTTCTCCTATCTCAAATATATAAACAAAAAGGCGGACAAATTTTTTTAAAATATGTACTAAGTTCACGGTTGTCAGGCCTAATTTAAGAGGGATGGTAAAAAAGATAACAATCTCCGTCAAATGAGAAATTGTGTCACTAGCGCACTTGAGATGAACCTTCACAAAACTGCGCTATACATATATAAATTAACTGTTATAATTCCTCGAGTATATGAAATCATTTATGTGTTCACTCCGGTACATTTTCATGAATATTCCTTTTCAGCATTCTGTGAACGAGCATACTCGGAGAAAATGATTACGAATGGAATGGCATTAAAATATCAAAAATGAATGAAAAAAAATAAATCAGAAATGGTGAAAAAAACACCAAATCTTATTGACAAATCAATAACACAATTAGGTGTGTACTCACATCATCAGACTCGGAGAGGTCCACATTCCCATTGGCGTCGTCGTCCAGCTGCCGGTGCAGGAGCTGGATGGCCTCCAGACCCTGGCGATCCGACTCCGTGAGGCTCTCCTCCAGGCAGGCCAGATCTTCGCCGCATGCGGAACCGCCTGCAACATACATGGAAATAACTCAATAATTCTCTCATATTCCAGATAGTCTTATTAACCCGTTGGCACTATTAACTAAGGTATGGTAAAATTGAAGAAGTTTGTACATAATTGTTTTCTTGTTATGTATGTTCTACATGTATACGCTGATTTTAGAGGAACAGCTGCGCCGCCTGTTGCATACATAACTTAATTTTGGAGGCCAAAATACCCACCAAAACTGAATGATATATTTTTTTTAATTAAAAGGTTTAGTAAATATCTAGTACGTATGAGAACTATTTTATTTATTTTTGTTTTAAATTATGAAGTATAGGCTATAAAAATAAATATTTTTTTTTTTTTTTAAATATCATATTTGTGATGCAAATATGATTACGAAAATATAAATATAAAAAACAAAACATTTAAAAAAAAAACCTTTTTTCAGGTCGATATTTTAAATTATGTATGGCGAATTTGTCTTCCAACGTAAATTGGTGGTTTTTAATTTAATTTAAAGTTCACAATAATGCTTTTTTTAATAAATTTGAAAATTTATATTTCATTGTATTTTCAAAGTAGACAGGGTAAAACTTTTTTTTACATCACCGTTAGTCCCCAAATAATTGTTGAAGGTGCGCCTCTAAAATATGGCCTATATTTCATAATGTAAAACAAAAATAAATAAATTACTTCTAGCACGTACTACATATTTACTATCCTTTTTGATGAAATCATTATCATTAGCTTTAGGTGAGTATTTTGGCCTCAAATATAAAATTAAGTTTTGTATGAAACAGGCCGCGCAGCCGTTCCTCTCAATGTAAACTGTTGTTTTCATATACACAGTGCAAACAAAAAAATTACTATTAGGTTTAAAGGTTATTTTAGATTTAGTAGAATAGGTTATTTAAAGGTTATTATTATTAACTCAGTGTGAGAACCATTTTAAAACTTAACCTTCCTGCCGCCAACAGCGGTAACCGGAAGTCCTGATCAACAATGACCCCTCATGGTAACACAACCTCATTTTGCATATTAGCATGTTGCAGTGTAATGATTCAGGGGTCAATGGGTTAACGGGGACCATTATTTGAAGTGGAAAATGTAAGAAATTCTTTCAAGAGATGTGTAGTTATTTTGTGGCATCATTATTAATAAATTAATGACAAGTACTTTATTTACACCACTGTTTTTATATATAAATATCAGCATGTTTCGAAAGCAAAGCTTTCCTCATCGGGATGCACAAATGATAAACATAGAAAATAATAATTTAAAAAAAACCATAATGTATACTGATGAGGAAAGCTTCGCTTTCGAAACATGTTGATATTTATTTATTGAAAAAAGTGGTGCAAACAAAGTACTTCTTATTAATTTAGTAAAAAATTATATTTGATGACAATGTCAAATGTGACGGGGATTCAAACAACTGGGCCTTAGAAATTATACTTTGATTTAACTAAGTTATATGAAATAATCAATACTTAATTGGATCGGCTGGTAAATGGTTCGGACTCGTGGGATAAACAACTGCCAAAATGACAAATAATCGACGGAAATCAAAAATCGCACAACACTGCGTAAAGAAAATATTCAATTTTATTTTAGCTACAGGGTTTACTTTACGGAGCTAGCTATGAAAATAAGGTTTGAACTCTATTATATTGACTATTCATTTTGTTTTTGACTAAAATGCATTTTATTAAGAGACGTACCTGACTTACTTTAACCAGTGATTCCTGACCTTATTTGGAATAAGAAAAGTAAATAAAATTATGGTATCCTGCAACATTTAATTTTTTTTTTAATTCATCAAAAATATAAAAAATCAGTATGAATTTGACAGTTACGTTCGAGGTGGGGGGGGGGGGGTTGGCGATTACTTGGCCAGTGACGAGATGTGAAAAAAAAATTGTTGTAATTGAAAAAAAAAAATTATTTACATTTTTTACTCCAGATAAGGTCAGAAATTACTGGTTAAAATTAATCAGGTACGTCTCTCAACACCGTGTATATAACAGAAGCAATCCAACCAACAAATACATTGGAATTAACTCAATTCGGGAAGGACAATTTCCAGAAAGAATTTTAAATTCAAATAGAGAGACAGCATTAATGTATCATATATTAAAGGCATACCGCTGATAGCTCAGTTGTAGCATCTCCCTCTTTCTCATAAAGGATGCATGTAACAGAAAAATTGATTATATAATTTTATTTAATATTAAATTAATATGGAAAGAAACTTCAACCTTTCGTTGCAAAGCCAATCACTCTAAACACTACTCTCTGCATTGCTCTGAGTCACTTATATTTATAATAACAAATTATGAATTCACATTCTTTTAAGAGACCAAACAATGAAAAATAATAGTCAATTAAAAGTAATTATGTATATAATTATGTTGATTGTATAATAAGTACATTTATTCTAATGTAACAGCATCAGATGACTTGTAATATGTACACACTACAGTTAACTCTAGTTCAGAGATGGTAGATGGTATATTTTAGCAAGTGCAAAAATAATAAATTGTAATTAAAATATAATACGTAGTAGCATATTTAAGAATGTTGACCCTCAATTTTCTACACTCTACACATCTGCTCTGATAATGGACACTGCGGGAATGTCTGAAACATTGACTCGACAGGTCGGGTTTGGTTCACATCAGAGATGCCCAACTTCTTCGAGCTCATTGCCCACTTTTAAATTATATTTTTCTTCAACGTCTCCTCCCTCTCCATTTTTTTTTTTAACATTAACTCCACAAAGGAGGCTGTGAAGAAAATAATTTCCTTCGAGGCCTGTATCATCTTTGAGTATACTGGGTGGAGGGTTTTTTTAAGAAAACGAAGTTGTATAACGACATATGTATGAGGGGTGGGTACGAATCTGGGGGTCAGTGTGTCCAGGAGTGACAGACATATGAATCCATCCCTCCCATTGCAGTGCAAGGCGATGGGTTGAGAGTCTGGCTGGAGAAGTTTAAGGGTCTCCTTACCGGCCTCTCCCAATCCGGCCCGCCACACAGTTGGTGGGTAGATGCATCCGCCCTCAAGACCTGGACAAACCCCACCCCGTTAACCCGGGCACCCCTACTAAGTCACCAAACGAACCACTTGGGGTGACCTATGGCAGAGGTGTTGGTTATTCAATAAATAGTTCCCAAGGGGGCGGTACCGATACTCGCCTCCCAAATTGTTCCTCCCTATATAATATACAAATCAAATCTAAAATATTTAAAATCTTCTCTTAACCTTAAGGGAAATATTTATTACTGTATTATTATATAATTTATGTACCTCCAACGTCTGTCTGGACACAGGAATTTTCCCAGTGAGACAAGCATCCAACAATCCATTATAATTATGTTTTATCTTGATGAATATAAATAAATAAAACATTATTGGAGGCAACGCGGGTCTCGAGATTTCAGTAGCGATGTGTACGAACTGTGCGCGACAAGTTGCGTGCGACATGAGCACACAACTTAGGTATCGGATACTTGCATAGTCTTATGTACGAAGGGCCTAAGGCTTAAAATTGCACAGAATATCTGTAGCAATTTACGAGGGTTGTGCGTAAAATAAGTTTACCTATTTTTTTAAATAGGGAAATTAAAATTAAAATATTTTTTTTCAATTCTGGATCGTAGCTTGGTCTTCCCCCTCCACATCCCCACTCGGCCGAAATCGCTGCGACGCTCAGTGTCGGTTTGGCAGCCGTAAACTCCGTACACTTCTGTCAGTTGAGAATGAATTTCCGTAAAAATTCAAATAACATTACAGTATTGTAAACTACAGATTAGATGGTCCTAAGACGTTTTCAACATCTAGCGAAATCGTCACATCACCCCAATGAAAAGTATCAGTTCCTTTCCAAATTTGCATAGAGGGAAAGTATAAACATAGAAAACTGGGTTTTATTTACATTAGTAATACATAATAATAAAGAACTAACTACGTACCTATCTATAAACCACAAAGGTCTTTTTTTACTTATATTACATTACCACAAAAGAGATTTCATAGTATGGAAATACAATATGGTAGACATTATAAATAAATGAGTATTATCGAGCGTTATAGTTTTCAAATCTAAAAACAAAATCATGCAAACACCCTCAGTATGGCTAGACGGGAGAAAAATGGATGTGGTTCGTACCGTAAAATACTTGGGACATATTATGAAAGACGACCGGAAGGACAAGGATATGGAGAGACAAAGAAGAGCGATATCTGTTAAAAACGGTCTCCGTGGTTAGTGGCGATCCTTGGCTACGAATCCGGAAATCGCGGGTTCAAATTCCAGCGTACGCAAGTAAATTTTATTTTTGTTTTATTTCACAATTTATTCAATTAAAATAATATATAGTATATTTGCGGCACATTCCAGAGTAGTAGATACTGTCAGTATCGCCCTGGTGAAAGCCACCATTCAGAATCGTAACATTGCTTGAAATGGCTTTAGCCGTATTTGATGACCTGAATAGCGAGGTACTATTTCCCCACCTTCCTCTTTCCCACCTTCTTCCCGTTCACACTACCTTCAGCCTCATAACATGCCCCAATTGGGGATGCCAGTCTCACTGGCTGCAGACGATTGGGAGCAGCTAGGACTCTTGTGTGGTATCAGATTAAAAAAATGTTGTCAAGGCGTTTTCACTTGCAGCGCAAACGTCAAAAGAATACTGTTCAACGCATTATGCACATCTCTGTATACTTCAGAACTGCGGTAGATTACACTGCATCCGACTGGCATAAGCTAAAAGTCACCTACAATAATACATATCGCCAACTATTCCGTCTACCAAGATATTGCAGCACTCCGAAAATGTTCCTGGGGGGACGAGTGCACTCTTTCAGGACACTTCTCCGCCACCGCATGGGAAGCTTATGGTGCAGAGTACGCCAATCCAAGAATATAATCATTACTGGCATGACTACCTGGATGGCGTCCCCCTCTGATAGCCCTCTGGAGACGGGGGACCGTCAAATATCCACCATAAACCTTTTTCATTTTGTATTAATTAATATTTTTTATTTTCTTATTTACGTAAGTATTGTTATTTATTTTTATGTGTTATTTTTGTAACCTATGGAATGTATTGCATTGCACTACCCCTGCCCCTGCCCCTGCATGCCTTCTGGAATAAAGTATTATTATTATTATTAATATTAGAAATTGAATTCTAACATATATATCTTTTTTTTAATTTTAAAAGAAAAACAAACATTCCCAGGTTACGAATAACCTGACAACATTTGAAAATATCCAACTAACATCACTCCAAACGGAAAATGTTGCTTGTGTCAAGATGGAAGACTTAGTCAGCCGAGGAATTCAACGCACGACGCATAGGCAGGAACCCAACGCAATGCCAACTCAACCACCGACTGGCTGAAATATTACTTAAAAAATGAAAGCCTTCATAGCGTAGTAGGTCTACGCATTTAACTTTGAGGTTGCGGAATCAATTCCCACACATACATACATATACATTTACATAAATTTTACATTTAATGCAATATTTACATTTAATATAATTGAAAGCTGCCAGATCTGGATTTTGTGATATTGTTTGTTAAGTTTGATGACTTATAAAAAAAATCAGTCTTTAGCTGATGAAAAAAACAAATTCAATTGAATGAAAAACCTATATAATAACGACGATCTAAGAAATGAAACAAAACATTATAAATAGATTGACTATCTCTCTCCACCGATTTTATCAATGGTAATAAAAAATTTAATACACCTTTGCAATGCAATTTTTTTTCTTTCTTTATCAACAATGTATCCACTTTTGTGGTTATTTGTTCCATAGACTATTTTAGTATTTTACAGCACCCAAATCATATCCCGTAGGTGAAAATTTTCTTTTTTATTTGATTACTAATTAGTTAAATTATTGTAAAACATAATTACATTCACATATACACACTAGCGATCGGTTATGACTCATTTTGTTAAGAGGGGGAGTCACGGTACCAGCTCAATATTTTCATACGACTCAATTGAACAACGGCGCATTTAAGAGACGGCACATATTAAGACCCGACTTCCAGTTCATGAACTCATACCCCAGTTCATACGACTCCCAGCTCCTATAACTCCCAGCATATAAGTGTAGGTACAAAACATTCAGATGCCAGACTGTTAGGCGCCGTTTACGTACTGTACAGTGCCTATACATGTGTAAATGTGGTAATTATTCTTATCTCAACACCCAAGTCCCATGGTCATGGGCATAATTTGATTTTATATAAACAAATTAGAACAAAGGACCTTATTTAAAAATGCATAATCATAGAAATGCATAAGAATCTATCGAACATCTGAGACATGTTTAACTTTTTAGATATTAAATAAACAATCTTTGATTTCAAGGTTTGTCAAAAACAGCCACAGTTCAATTGAGCTGTGGTACGGTTTACCAGGAGTCATACGCTCACGGCCCATCAAAATGTGTCGGCACAAATGAATGGGTCGTTCGTGAAAAACTCATTGCTAATACACACATAATATTAATAATAATTGGACGATTTGTATAGAGCCATTTTTGTAAAAAATCACCTAAAGCACGCACACACATACACCTCTACACACACACAGTACTTTATTTTATAATACCGTGAAATTTATTTTTGGTCTTTTCATAAGTCTGTACCCGAAACGACGGATAGATGGTTGTAGTAACTTTTTTTCCTTTTCGTTTGGAAAACTTATCAACTGACCTTCGTATGAACCACTTTTCCTGTTTGAAATTCAAAGGTCAATGCAACTATTTTCAGTATGCAGATTCATTTCCATCACAATCTACGGAACTGTAAGAAATGCATTTGACTATCAAGACACTTAATAAGACGCAATATTGGTTGTTTCATGCTTTTAAAATATTTTAAAAAATCGATTCGAAATCTCAGGCAAAGGTGCATAGTAAAACTAATATGCACATAAAAATAAAACATTGATAACAAATGACATCACCGTAATAAGTGACAAGTAAAAATGAAAACTTTAATAAAGTTATGATCGCTTGTGTACTTCAAATGGCAATACGGGATATTATTTATTTGAGAATCTTCTTCCTTGTTTCTATCGCATTCATACATTGTCTCTTATATACTCAAAAGAGTCCCAAAAGCCCGGAGTCACCAGTGTGACGGCCTCCGTAGTTGAGTGGTTACGATCCTTGGCTACGAATCTGGAGGTCGCAGGTTCAAATCCCGGGGTGCGCATGTAAATTTAATTTGATTAATTTGTGTTATTTCACAATTTATTGATTTAAAAAAATACATAGTACATTTGCGCTACGTTCCAGATTGGTAGATACTTTCGGTATCGCCCTAGCGAAGGATCACCATTCAGAATCGAAATGTTGCTTGTAATGGCTTTAGTCGTGTTTGGTTACCAGATCTGAATAGCCAGGTACTTCCCAACCTTCCTCTCCCCACCTCACTACTTTCAGCCTAACAACATACCCCTACATATGCTATAGTATCACTGGCTTCAGACAGTTGGGAGCAGCTGGGACTCTTGTGCGGTAAGGTTTAAAACCTCAAACACCAAAATTTCTCTGGCTGATGATGGTAACAAAGTTAATATTGTGTGAGAAACAAATGTAGTCCAAATTTTTTATGAATTTTGGGGTAATTTTTTTTTAATAAAAAAATGTCATCATTTCCGGTTAGCAAGCAGCACAAATGACAAAACATCTTTTTTCCCAGAATAATTTCAGATGATTTACATATAAACAAAAATTGAAATACAAAATTACAAATCGCAAAGAATCCATTGGCATTACTTTCATGATTAAACGCCCATTTTCCCAGAAGAATTTTCAGATGATTAGCACACAAAAATAGAAAAATTACAAATCCCAAATAATCCAATGACATTCCGAATGCCACCAACTCGTTCTTTGAAACGTTATTTGGGCGGAGTATTGTCACTGGTCCTGCATTTAATAAACGTAACTGAACTATTCCATGATTCATAAAGAAGACGAAATTAGCTGCAGGGTTCCCCAGACACATGTTTTATCCACCCACGTTGTGAAGTGATTCCAAGTTTCACATTTAGTGCTATGAATCCCGATTTAAAATTATTAAGTTATTAACTAACCATCACGCCGTTTCTCCGCAGGGGTAGGCAGAAAGGACAGAGCGCCAAACAAATCGATCTTGGTATACACTTCTTGCTTCATTCACATTCATACATCGTCCCATACATTCTCTTCTATTATTCAGACTTCTGACATGGCCCGACTCAAGCATTTGATTCACTTGATCATGCCGTGTCTTCTTCGGGCGTCCCCGGCTTCTTCTTTCATTCACATTCGCGTCATATATCTTCTTACACTCCTTTCTTCGTTCATTCGCTCTACGTGCCCAAACCATCAAAGCTTCCTTTCTTGCATAAGAGGAAGGTTTGGGAAGTACCTGCCTATTCAGATCTGGTCACCAAATATGGCTAAAGCCATTCCAAGCAATGTTTCGATTCCGAATGATGGTCTTTCACCAGGGCGATACTGAGAATATCTACCAATCTGATGACTCCCCACTCTCAGAATTGAGAACCTACAGTTTTTTAAGGCTTGACTAAACTACCTTTTCAATTAAGTGCTAAACAACAACAAAAAAACTGTAATCTCAGTATAAATGTTTTAAAATTGAATGGATTAATGTATTTTTAGCACACTACACATGTGGAGATGTTTAATCGACTCCAAATCAACAGCTCGTAAAAATGGGTTTGTTTACAACGCAATCATATAAATTGAGCAACTAAATCAACACCTGGTATTCTAAGGATGATGAATACGTAACACACACATGTTCTCGATGCTAATGAACCGTACAAGTATAAAAAATGGCTAGAATGCCGCTCACGGTATTCTCATTTCATTTCGTACATACTCATGAAGATCTTATAGTAGAATAACTAGAATATAATATACAATTATATATATTAATATATTACCTGTTAAAAATCACAGAATGTAATTGGATTTTGTTTGGCCTGCAAAAGTAAGCCATATTTTAGCCATTAAGCCATTAAGTATCTCACAAAGTACTGATCCGGAAACTTCATGCCCTGGGAATTGGAGGAAATATTTTAAAGTGGTTAAGTAGTTACTTATCAGATAGAACCTTGTTTGTTAAAATAAAATCTTTTATATCCAAATCGTTTTCCACTACTAGTGGATTACCGCAAGGTAGTCACCTTGGTCCGGTTTTATTTCTTGTCTTTATAAACGACATAGTCAACGGCTTTAAAGGTGTCAAAGTTTTGCTATTCGCTGACGATATTAAATTATATAGAGAAATAACTGATTCAAACCACTGTCAAATTCTTCAGTTTAATGTTGACATGCTAAATAACTGGTGCTCACAAAACAATTTATATCTAAATGTTGAAAAATGTAAAACTCTAACCTTTTCCAGAAAGAAAACGTCTCTCTTTTTTGACTATTCAGTAAATCAAATTAATTTACAAAGAGTTACAGAAATGAGAGATCTCGAAATTATAATGGATGAGAAACTAAATTTCACTGCTCACATTCAACAAATTGTAAATAAAGGTATGAAAACTTTAGGATTTATATTAAGAACAATAAAAATTTTCAATCGTTACAAGTAATAAAATTATTGTACATAGCCCTAGTTAGAAGTTTAATTGAACATAATTCCATAGTGTGGTCGCCTTTCTACAAAATACATATTCACAATTATGAAAGAATTCAAAGAAAATTTTTGCGTTTCATAAATTTTAAAGTAAACATACCTTTAGAGCACATAAATTACCCATCGTTAATGAATATTTTAAATATTCCAACATTAGAAAACAGGCGGAAAATTAACGACCTAACCTTTTTACTAAAATTGTTAAACTGTAAATTAAATTGTTCTGAACTCCTGCATTTAATAAACTTGTACATACCCAATCGAACTACAAGACAGACATTAACTTTCTACATATCTTTATCCCGTTCTAACTATAGTTTAAATTCACCAATTCAACGCTTACAAAGTCTTGGTAACAAATGCTTAAATGATATGGATGTATTTGACAATAATCTAAACTTGGCAAATTTCAAAAGGAGGATGAGTGATTTGTTTCTGCCTGGTTTATAAATTATTGTTAACTACAACTTTTAACATTATTTACTTATTTGTTATCAATATCAGTATTGACTTGGTGGATATTGGACCCGTTATTTTTTTATTTTTTCTGTTACTGTGCATTATTAGTTTTTGGTGCAGTTACTGAAATGTGTTTTGCACCTGTGTGAATATTATAAACTAAATATGTAAAAGCCCATATAGGGCGTATATAATATAATAAATAAATAAAATAAATATTTTTTATTTACTTTCAATATGTGCGCAAAAGTTTTATTTAATTAATTTGTGCTGTTCAGCAATTAATTAATTTGAAAATAATATATAATATATTTGCACACGTTCCAGAGTGGTAGATACTCTCAGTATCGCCCTGGTGAAAGACCACCATTCAGAATTGAAACGTTGCTTGAAATGGCTTTTAGCCGTGTTTGGTGACCAGATCTGAATAGCCAGATATTTCCCCACCTTCCTCTTCTCCTTCCCCTCCACAATACCTTCAGCCACACAACATTCTCCAATTGGGGATGCCATGGTCTCACTGGCTCCAGACGGTTGGGAGCAGTTGGGACTCTCGTGGGGTATTCATATATAAACAAACAAAAAAATAGATATTTATTCATTTAGTTAAAAAAAAATTTACAAAACTAATAAGACAATTTGTGATGTTTTTCTTAGTCCTCCTCACTATTTGTTCCTGT
>JAHDVE020004357.1:0-35825 GCA_022606495.2 Halesus radiatus | reverse complement strand
TTTTCTAAATACGTACTATGATTTGGACGTCCGATATAATTATTATAAAGAAATGCATGTTATATGAATATCACACTTATTATTTAATTTTTATGTACGTTTATAAAAGAAAATACATTTTTTCTTTTATGCGATTTTATGGTCTCAGCTGGTCCCTGCTAACCGGACTCGGTGATAAAATGGCATCCCCATTTGGGGTACGTTGTGAGGCTGAAGGGTTTGAGGATGGGATGGAGATGGGGTGGAGGAAGAAAGTGGAGAATTACCTGTCTATTCAGAATGGTCACCAAATACGGCTAAAGCCATATCAAGCAAAGTTTCGATTCTGATTTGTAGTCTTTCACCAGGATGATACTGATCATATCTACAACTCTGGAAAGTATACTTTGTAGTATTTTTTATTTAGTTACAATACATTTTTTTTCATTTAGTTGATAAATTTTTACAAAGCTAATAGGACAATTTGTAGTGTTTTTCTTATTCCTCTTCACTAATAATAATAATATTAATTGGATTACTTCTATAGCGCCGTTTTCGTAAGAAAATCACCTCAAGGGCGCTAAAAGTTCTAGTCACTAGGGGTTCCTATGCTGAGGCGGACTAGATTTTAAACTGATTTTAAGCGATTACGTTTTCGTAAGCCAGTTCGTTTTAAGATGCTGGATAAATCCTCTTCTTTGATTTCTTTGTGCCAGGTATTGATTTAATTTTTTAAATCATTTGCCTTTTTTTATGGCCGATGAAAGTAAATTATATCAAACTATATATTTGAAAATACACTTTGTATATACCACTTTACGATAAATTGTAAAGTGGTATATACAAAGTGTATTTTCAATTATATAATTAATAATGATGCCACAAAGTTATCAATCATTTGAAGAAATTGTAAATTATATCGCTTAAATTATATTAATACATCACCTAATATATAAGTCGTGACGAAGCTTGAAAGTGAATGATAGAAGTACTCGAGAAACCCGAAGAAGAAATGCCACGACTAATTCTAGTGTCTAGTTTGGTAGTTGAAAAAAAAATTAGAAATGTCGACTCTCTACCAAACTTATAAAACGAATAAATAAAAAAAATAAAAAATGAAATACTTCAGTAGGGTCATGTTAAGTATCTGAAAAAAAGGAGAGCTCTGCCTGATTCTGCGTGATAGTTAGTTACAAGTAAAGTAAGGATAGTTGACGGGGCGCCAGTGCTCGTCGGGGCCGTGAGTCACCGCGTAGCGGGTCCAGGTGTTGTGGCGGGCGGCCGCCGCACGACGGGCAATTAGGAACATTCACTTACCGCCACCTTCGCCCCCAATCACCGCGATCTGCTGTCCGCTAACCGCTGTCCGTTACCGTTGTCTACTTAACTTATTATGATTAATCGACCCGGGGGCGGTGGGAGAGGACATTGAATGTGAAAACACAAACAAACCTACCCCCTGAGTTTTTTCATGATCGTGTTAGATACAGAGTATTGTAAGTGATGTGTTTAGATTTTTTTATTACTGCAGATGTAAAATCATTTCTATTAAACTTAATTATTAATATTACCAAATTCACCAATCTCTTTATTAAAAACATGAATGTTTGTCTGTCTATCCTTGATTTTGTTGAAAATTACTTTACCGGATTCGCTGAAAATAGCTCAGTTTGTTCTTATTAGTGCCGGAAAGGTTTACAGAGTAGTTTGAATGAAATCAAATGTGTAAAACTGTTTCTATAACGTTTTAAAATTAGTATGAAAAACATTAAACCCACCATGTTGTATCGATAGCCCATAGATATACCACTCTTGTTAGCCACAGATTACGCATTCAAAAGAAGAACGTTTTTTTGGGTGGAATATGTTCAAAACGTAAAAAGTAGGTACCTACTTAAAAACGTTTTTTATTTAGATATGTTTTGAAAAAATAAATGCTTGGAATTAAATAAAATTTTCTAATGAATGTTTCTTTGTTTAGTGATAGTACTAGTTATTACCTTTGCTGTCAAACCAATTATGGCGCCCAAGCGACAAGCTAGAATTCACAACTTCATAACTTTATTACAAAAAAGAATGTTTTATATATTTATGTGAATCGATCTCGTAATTTTCTGACTTCTGACTCAAAGTCTAATATTGCGACAACGGTCATTTTGCGGTACACCTGTCTTTACACCACACTACACTACAGTACGCTTTACGTTTTATTTATACTATCAACCCAATAACTCATGATTGAAAATAAGGAAATAACATGTAGAATATATAATAAGTATCAATAATTACTTGCAAGCATTACATTATTAATTTCCATTTGGAAATAATAATGATAATGTTAATGTTTTATTATCTTCTTTTTTTAATAACTATATAAAAAAATACATATTTTTTAATTATTAAATATTTTTATTGAGATTTAAAAACCTCATTGTAATATTTAATAATTGAAGCAAATAATATTAACATAACCTAAATGAAAGATGAAACCGGACAAAAGTACAGAAACTAAAAAGATTTCAGTCGCATCTGGAACTCGAACCCAGGTCTTCTGCCTATCCGGGGCAACGCTCAACCGACTTAGCTAATGAGAAAAGTTCAATTTGTGTCATCTTCATCGACATAATATCTCAAATTCAATATTTGTGAACATTATTTTCCATTTTTAATCTCATATCCCGAACTCAATTGCAAACTTAAACAGTGTCTCGGATTAAAATCGGACTTTTTATTTATATGAGACGTCTATTAAGTTTATCAATTGAGTTCGGGTAGAACTTTGTAAACTTCATAAAAATCCATTATTAAAATGTGAAATATTTTATATGGCCCACATCGTTTTTGATTTTATGGCAAGGGTCTGGTACTTATTTACTGTTGCACTCGGCAATGAAAGAAACGTATTGAACATCGTCGAACACAAGTTCACAAACCTTAGAATTCGTTGATATTACCGATTACGCACGCGAATAAACAACCGAGGAGGCGAACAGGAAGAGTGAGTGAGAGGGGGGGGGGGAGTGGAGAGAGAAGGCAGAGTTAGGAGCCTATTCGCTTCTTCTGAGCGGAACTGCCATCAAAGGAGTCGCCCTTTGACGATTGTTCCCGGAGTCATTCCGCCAACCAAACCGGCATCCCTCTCATTGACGGTGTTAAATTGATCGCGATGTCACCGCGGCCAATTAACTGCCACTCGGCGCTCTTCTCCGTCGAGATGAGTATCTACTTAGGCCGCTACCCTAATGACTCCGAAACTGTTCGGCAGCAGGCTTTGTCTCCACTCCTCCGCTTGCGAGCGGTGCGGATACTTCACGTCTAACTATGTCATATTACATGGCTTGTGATGACAAAAGGCCGTATGTTCGTAAACTCTTCCTATTTGGCCTAACAGTAGACACTTACACTGAACTTTTTATATACTTAGATGAAATATTCGACGCGTGCTGCAATCAGTATTCAGTATTCACATCTACCATCACCGCGCAGTGCAGAACAGTACAGTGCAGACCTGACAACATTAGTTGCTTGCATTATCTATGAACACATTCATATTACAGCGTTTGTAAGCGTAACGTATCCGGGCATGCACGGGCCAACAGCGGCCGAGATTGTCTGCGCAGTTAGTTTGAAGACATCACCGTTAAGTTAAACAGAAGATTCGATATTGCTAAGTGAACCAAATGTTTAAGGCGATGCAATGGGAAGTAATGCAAAATCGTGTGTTTTCGGTTTGAGAATTTGTTGGCCTAGAAATATCATAGATAATTGAATTAAATAGTGCAAGTAGATCACACCTTGGCCTTTTATTTAACCGTCAAATTTTTTGGTATGTCTTTTTATAAGCTAAGAAAAAAATAAAGTATGAGACATTAAAAAAATGTTTAAAGCGCAAAATCTCCTACTTATGAACTCTTTTTCCCATATTTTCGCATTGTTCATTGTAATAAATTAAGTTTTTTAGAATATGACCGTAAAACATTTTAATAATTATGTCTGAGCTTTACAGAATAGAATAAAACACGTATTTTGGTGATGTTTTTTTTTGCCGAAATCGAAATATGCGGCCGATGTACAGCGGGATTTTGAACCTTGTCGCCACCTGCATAAGGAGCGCGTGATTTCGTTAAAATTTTAGCCGGTGGATGGCCTTAAGTCGGGTAGAAATGGTGTGCTAAGATCGAGTTGTTTCGGTGATCTATCCTCTCTGCCTACCCCTGCAGAGAAATATAGTGATGGTTTATGTAAGTTAGTTACAAATTTGCTAAAACCAAATATTGTTATATTATGAATTTATGTTACATTATTTGTGCTCTCTGAGAAAAGATCTTAACTGGATTAAAAACCCTAACCATGGAAAGGAAAAAGGATATAAACAATTTACTAAAGTTACTTTTTCTATTTAATGAATAAAATATATTTAATATGTTATTAACTATTTGCTGTATCCTCTCCGGGCTGCATCCCTGAGTTTCGCCGTCGGCTCACAAAGCTGAGTGATACGTAACTCAATCTTATCAATATTATTATTTTTTTCTTTAGTCCTCAATTTTAAACGTAGTTTTTTCCTCGTTGCACCAACCAATACCTATCAAATACATATACATAATCTCTTTATACTTAATTATTATACTTTTTCTAGATGATATTACCATACTATGTCAATATTAGATTTTTCCCGTCTGTTTTTGTATAATGGCACTTAATATGAACTAAACTTGTCAATTTGACTGTCCTAAAACGGGATTTGTTCCTAGTTGGGCAGTCAAAGCTTTCTTAAATGTTTTTGTTGAGTAATGTGTGTTTCAAATAAATAAATATTATAATTTTGATAGAAAGCAGTCACTTTGTGGTTAGACATATTTAATGAAAATAAAACAATAACTTTGTTTATAACCACGAGAATTTTATTTAATTTTATTACGACCGACCGGTTTCGCTTAACATAAGCATCTTCAGGGTACAAAAATTAAAACTGAAGTTTAATTTTTTGTTTCAGTTTTAATTTTTGTACCCTGAAGATGCTTATGTTAAGCGAAACCGGTCGGTCGTAATAAAATTAAATAAAATTCTCGTGGTTATAAACAAAGTTATTGTTTTATTTTCATTAAATATTATAATTATTATTATTAAATGAGAGAAGTCACAAATTTGATATTTCTCTCGTGCACGCAATGGTCAACCCTTATTTTTAACAATAGACAGCAGGGCAATTGTTGAAATTCCTTTGTAGCAGCGGAGTGTCTCTACAAAGAGTTTAGGTGGTCTTTGAACTTCTGAAGTACCTACCTAACTAGTTGTGCGAATTACTCAATAACTAACTTGTCATTATGTCTGATATAAAAGAATGCCACAAATCGTTCTGCCCCCCGAATATACTATGTGAATATAGGTACCGTAATCCGGAGTGAAGTCGTACAATTTTTTTTTTTTGTTTACCCTCTTAAATAGTTTCATATATTTTTTTTATTTATTAAATTATTACACACAAATGAATTAAAAATGACTTTGTAATCACCACTTTTTAATATATACATACTCATATGTTCAAAAAAGGTCAAGGATAACGAAATCACCCCATCCAAGGGGGTGAAGTCGATCTGACTTTAATATATTAGATATATTAGATATTAGATATTAGATATATTTAATATAGTAGATATTTTTTGTAAAAAATGTAAGTAATTGTTTTAAAATATACTTTTGTTATTCATTCTTGTTGACCTTTCTAATTCTTCCTTTTTCTGTTGACTTTAAAGAATTTCCAATTTATTATTACGCTTCCCTGCAAAGCCCATCTGTTGTTTGTATACTCAATTAATTTACATTTACCCTTAAAAGCGTATATTTTTGTACGTTTTTGAGGAAACCGAACTAAAAATATTGTTAACAATACATTAGCTTAAATATGAAGCTTGTGGATAAATAAATACCTTTATTGAATTGACCTGCGCACTAGTTTGTTTGCAGAAAACCATAAAGCATTGAAAATAAAGGATAAATTTTGATTTTTTTCTGTGTTTTTTTGAACGTCTATCTCTTTTATTAATTGATCACTGGTGTTGTATTTGGTGTCTAACGTACCATAGACTCTAATCGGTATAAAGCTTAAATTAAATGCTTAAGTTGATGGTAGTAAAAAAAAATTTAGTAAAAAATCGAAAAACATCTTTTTTTTTGGATTTTTTGAAGAAATGCTGATAAGGATATAGAAAACAAAGCAAATCTAAAATTTCACTTTAATCGGACTGATGATTCCCCAGAAAACGGCTATCAAGTTCCGCCCAAACTAGGAAATTCCTCCATAGGATTAACAATTATTAACAATTTTTTTCCAAAAAGAATACTTTTTTTTTTTAAAGAAATGCTGATAAGGACATAGAAAATAAAGCGAATCTAAAATTTCACTTCAATCGGACTGATGATGGCTCAGAAAACGAACCTAAATAAAAAATCGAAGAACACCCATCAACGTGACTAACCTTTCCAGTTGTCAAAAACAAACCACTGATCCAAATTGGCTGATAATGCTAACATATGATAAACATATGTGTCGAACTCGACGAACGGAGTCGCCGCGCCGTACACCAACATAAAAAAAATTCGATAATCGAATGTACACACCCCGCGAAAATTCAAAATTCACCTTTTCTTTTGAACACACCTCGTATATATATTGATTTTTGAATGATCGATGGGTTAGATCTCTAGACCTTCCAGCATCCCGGCAGCTGCTCTCAACTACTAGACTATCGACGAAATCTATGGACCTGCCTTGAATAGCCAGTTGCATTGAGTAGGTATTTAATTGAAAAAATTAACCATTAAATAATATTTCGCTATTAGTAGCGAGGTTAGTACATTAGCGCTGATCCGATGATTGTTTTACATAGATTTTCGAGATAAGTCTCAATTTGAAGTATCTTTGGAATAGAATATGTTGGCCAGTGTGATTCTTCTGTTAATTTCCTGGCTTATGTCATTTTTCTGTGACTAGAATTCAAAGCCAAATAAATTCGGGTATAATTTGATTATTTCAAGTATGTTTCACCTTATGATTAGTATCATTATTATTTTTATATACAATAATTATTAGCCTGAAACACTCATCCAAATTGAAAAAACCTTCCGAGAAAAGATAAATGTCGCCGACAGGACTCGAACCTGCACCCTTCTGTTTGCCGGTCAGATGCTCTACCGTTGAGCTACGTCGGCTATCGCAAACAGGTGAAATATAATAAAAGCAGTAATTATTGAATGAAACACTAGTATATATTGATTAACTTGGCTGGTTTGCGATAAGCCGACGCAGCTCAACGGTAGAGCATCTGACCGGCAATCAGAAGGGTGCAGGTTCGAGTCCTGTCGGCGACATTTATCCTTTCTCGGAAGGTTTTTTCAATTCGGATGAGTGTTTCAGGCTAATAATTATTGTTTATAAAAATAATTGTTACCCTTTGCGCTATGCACAAAAATGTCTAAAAAACTTTAGTTTATCAATTAATAAAAAAAAGTATCATTATTGTCTATGCGCTTTATACCTGCAAGTCGTGTTTTTGTTTACTTTTTTTTCGTATTTTACTCAAGAAAGGCGGAATTTGTAACAATGAAATTGTATGGATTTGTGTTCGATTGTGTCAATAATGTTGAATTTTTTTGGATTTTCATTGTTTGTTTCTTTGAAATCAATAGTATAACAATGGACTTGACTTTTATTGTTGCAATTATTCAGTTAAGTGGTGGTAAAATAGTTTAAAAATAATAAAAATTTGAAGAATGAATCTCGTCATAAAACATTATAAAGTTGTAATTTAAAAACACGACAGATAATAAATAAAAATACTGGATTAAATTATTTAAGCTTATGAGCTTCATTGTAATATTTAATCATTGAAGAAGATAAAATTAATACATCTCAAATGAAATCTGAAATAGAAAAAAAGACACAAAAATTAAAAAAAGGTATCAGTCTCATCTGGGAATCGAACCCAGGACTTTTGTTTTACAGGGAATGCAACGCTATAGCCTCTGAGTTAATGAGGCTGTATTATTTTACTTCGTTTTGTATCGATATTATACTTCAAATTTAACACTAACCAATATTACCATAAATTAATAATAATTAATCATAAAATCTCAATTTAAAATACAAAAGAAAGGAATCAATAATATGGGAATAAAATTTTAAAATTATAGTAATTAAATATGAATAAATGTTTAAAAAACTTACATACAAATACAACTAGTTAGTACAATTAGATAAATTTGAAATTATTGAAAAAGTGTTAATAGACAATTAAATATTATTAATAATAATAATACGTAAAAAAAATTATTCCTTAAATTTATTTTCACATTAATAACTGTATTTATAATATTATTAATATAAATTTGAATAGTAATAACTGTTCGTTTTTATTTTTTATTATGCCTTGCTATTTTTTTGATTTTATTTATATTAATATTTGAATTTTTTTTATTCTTATTTTTTATACTTTTTAACATAATTTTTTTATTAAGTATTTAAAAAAATATATTTTTCAATAATATAAACATTTTTAATTAATTACTTCAATACTTTCATCACTTGTTTCATGTTTCTAATTTGATCTATTTGCTTATTATTTGTATATACTTGTCATATTTTTTCGTAACAATGTAATTGTTATAAACTTATCAGTATCCGAATTAATTGAGGATTATATTGGTAAGTCTTAAACTTGAAGTCTAATATCGATAAAAATTAGGTAAAATAAACAGGTCTCATTATCTCAGTAAAGGTCCTGGGTTCATTTCGCAGATGCGACTGATTCCTTTTATTTTCTGTGTCTTTTCTGTTTCACATTTAATTTAAGATTTGTTAATATTATCTTCACGATTAATTAAATAGTTGTATAAAATCCTTCCACCCTGATGGATAACATAAAGCAATCGTTAGATCATTTAGTTAACAACTAATCCACGCTGAGCTAATGTTACACTTTCTATCAACATGATTTTTCACTTAATTTAATCGGAATGAATAACTTAAGCGGCGACTATTCAAATATAAACCAGTTTAATGAAGCTATGCAGCACACCCCAAACAGTAAATGGCTCTCCTCCCCTTTAAGCAGTATTAATGTTGATATGCACCCTTTTGGGTTGGAACTCCCCGCTTTGGCTTTATAGATCATTATTAAATGGTCTCGCCAAATTCAAAAACACATTTATATTCCCCCCTCGGGGGGAGGCGAGTCACAAATAGTTACGGAGATCATATTAAATTGTCTTCATCTTTTGTTTGCACACGCGCGGTTTTGGTTGATGATTCCGATGTTAACGGAATTTATTATGAATAATTCTTGAAATATTGATGGTACTTTCGTTTATTTCACAAGTAAATCTATATGGAAACTTCTTCTACTAATATTTATGTGAGTAACTGAGCTTGTTTGAACTCTGCAAACATCTCCTAGGGAATCATATTTTTTTCTTTAAAGTAGGTAGAAAGCAGTGGCGTGCATTGCTTTGTGATCAAAGGAAAGGTGTGTCCAATTTTACAAGCTGGGTCATAAATTGTGCATTAAATATTTTAAAATGGCCTTTTTATTTTATGATTGTTATGGCCAACCTAATAAATGTTTTTTTTTAATAAAGAAAGACAAATATTCCCTAGTTACGAATAACCTGACAATATTTTAAAAACTCCTACTACCATCACAGTAAGCGGAAGATGTTGCTTGTGTCGTAATGGAGGACTTAGCCAGCCGAGGAATTGAACTCACGACGCATGGGTGAGACCCAAACGCAATGCCAACTCAGCCACTGACCGGTCAAATGTTATCTTTATTAAATTCATCACCTTTATCAGAAACTTGCCACCATTTTAAATTCCTTCTTAGTTAGTTTTTCAAAGGGTAGTTACAGCTTTTGAGCTTTTGTGGAATGTACGCCATTGGTACATAAATAAATCTGCATGTTATACTTATTTATCACTTACGTGAGAACAGTCCACATGAAATTACAAATAATCAGACAAAGGACACACGAAGCATAAAATTGCAAAACTCACTCAATGATACATCATATATACAATAGAAACAAGAGACATAGAGAGAGATACAAGTGATGCATAATATAATTAGCCCAATCATTGTTACATATTTTAAATTAATAGCAGGATTTTTTTTTAAACTACACATTATCGATAAAAAATGTCAACATTAGCACCCTTTATCTTATTATATTATAGTCAGATGTGTGAAACTACTTCGAGTACTTAGTGTGTAGTTGAGGTCAAAAGTCACAAAGATACATATTTTTGTTTTTACCACATGAATGTATTATACGGAATGTAAATTTACCTACTTACTTAAAGTAATGAAAATTATAAAATTCGTCGAGCTATCACGACGACTTAACTTGCTCCTCGGGGAAAGTCTTCAATGTTACATTGTTACTTTGTATGGAAAATAATTATTGTTCGTTCCGTTAGATTCTGTTCGTTTCTTGCTTCAACCCGGCAAGAATTTGTCGTAGAGGCCTCTACTTGTTTGTTCGTGGGCACGCAGCCAGGTAGGAATTGGTGAGAACGAAAAATTTTTTTGTGTTTTTGTGTTTTTTTTTTTAGTTCTGGTTTTAGGTTTATACATCTCCAATTCTTATTCCAGGTGGAAGTAGAAAACAAAAAAGTTATTTTTTGATATATGCATTAAGTTTTAAAAGGATGAAACTGTTAAAAAGCGTTGAAAATGAAATATTATTTTTAATACTTTATGTGATACCACACATATTGCTCATAATCGCCTGGCGCCAATGAGACTATGGCATCCCAATTGTGTATTATCCCCAATTGGGATATGTTATGAGTTTGATGGTATTGAGGAGGGGAAGGAGATGGAACGAAGGAAAGTGGAGAAGTACTCGGCTATTCAGATATGGTCATCAAACATGGCTAAAGCCATTTCACGCAACGTTTCGATTCAGAATGGTGGTCTTTCACCTGGGCGATACTGACTGTATCTACCCCACTGGAACGAGCCGCAAATATGTCACATATTATTTTTAATTTATAAATTGTGAAATAACACATAACATAATAATAATCAAAGATTTTTTCTTGCGCAAGCCGGAATAGAGCAATGCACGCCGCTGATGTATGGTTATAGTTTACCATGAACATTACGTACGGTAAAACTCATCCTTGTTTAGATATCTGACTTTCTTCTGACTTTCGAAAATTGAAACTTTAAAATTATTTTAACCATGAAAACTAATTTTAAAAAAATAATTGCATTCAAGTTGGAATTTTGATATTGACTGGTTAAAAAAAAATTCGACTGGATTTCCTTATTCACACTCTTTGACAACAAACGTTATCTTATAAAATGTGTTTAAACTAACGATGTTCTCAGATCAAAGGCAAAGCCGTAGATTATTATTACTGTCATTTTTTTCTTATATTGACTCCGCAGAAAGTAAATATAACAATAGTTTCAAATGATTAGTCAGATCCACCCCTGTCCGGGTTAATTGTGCCGCGCCCCCAACCCGAGAGGCGTGGTCGGGATAATCAATACGTCAATACGGAGATGACACGCTCCTTAGGCCCGATCCGCTGTCCGCCGTGCCACGAAAGGAAGCATTCATAAATTCGAACTTGCTTCCTCACCAACTGGCCAATATATCCTTTTTTATGAACAAACTATTCCCTACGTCAATACTGAGTTAGTAGGTACCTACGCTACTTAAGCCAGTTACGCTGGTCTCCGCGCCCCGAAAGGAAGGATTCATTCAGTCGAGCCTGTTTCCCCACTTAGGTAAGTAGGTAGGCATTAATATATCCCTTTTTATGGATACACGTTTTTACAGAACAAACGGAGGCTCGTTCTTAATATGAAGTAGTATTCACACAGCAAGTTATTCCAACAGACATTCAACCTTTTGCTAATGAACTCACGTAAAACGTTTTTACAGATGTTCTCACTTACTCGAGAAAAATCCAGCAATAAAAAAATTAACAAATTATCGACAAAACTGTCTACGTTAGCACATCCCACCTTATTATGTAGTTGACATATTTATTTAAATACATAGTCGACAATAAGTCCATTCACACACTATTGAAAGAATCCAACGTAAATTCTTAAAAAAAGGAAATTTTAGAATGACTGCTCCTAGAGAATGCAAAGACCACGATTATCTACTTTATTCATAAAATTTATATCCGAACTCAGAATTATTTCCGATTTAACATGTTTATTTAAGATTGTTAATTCAATGTTTCATACCCCTGGACTTCTATATTTGATTGTTTTTCATGTATCCGGTAGGACAAGACAGTACCGACCATTATATTGTGACATTTCAACTTCAGCGTTGCAATATTATTCCCCCATGTGGGGAACAAATACTTCGATATTGTTGACATTTGGCACATCATTGTTACAGTAAAAGCATGCATTAGTACGGTTTTTTTTTCATACAGATCACATACAAATAATTCGTAGTATTTCTTGAGTTAGCATCCTGCAAAGTACGTATTTTTGGGTGCTGACCGTCAAATTAAAATTATAACGATATTTTTCAGGTAAGACTAAAATCGCCGCAAAATATGTCCAGTGACTCTTTCTATGAATAACAATGGCGTGCAATCCATAAAGCTGAAAACCTGTGCCTTCCCTAGGAAAAAAAAAACAACGCACTGCAAAGAGACATGTAATGAAAACAGAAAAAATGCGATTTCTTTCTAAGAAATAGGCAACAACTCGTAGGCTAATTTATTCAATTGGCCACAACAATCTTTAGAATATAATATAATTAAGTGCCGATTTTCAAATATTCAATGCTCAATTCATATACGAATTCGAAAATTTACACATCCCAGTGGAATCAGTGGCGTGCATTGCCTTAAGACTAAAGGTATGCTGTTTGTAGTTTTTGATTTTCGGGTTTGAATTGTGGATTGAATATATGAAAATTACCATTTTGCAAACTATATTAGTGAGCGAAATTCTTCATATAATTCATAAAAAAAAACATTTCGATAAGAAATTCGTCGTAATTTTTCATTACCTGGTTCCTTTCTCTTAGGGCGCACAGCTTATAAGCTTTTATGTACTGCTCGCCAATTGTACTAGGTATCTAAGATAACAATTTGATGAAAATCTCATATCGAACTCACACTTTGACGTCAATACAAAAAAAACTCACCAGGTAGGTACTTCTTTGGAAACCAGATCCGGTGCATCATTCGGCCCACGGACGTGCCCGACCAGGCTGCTCTGCGACCTGCCGTGGTCCGACCCCGACAAGGACACCACCGGCTGGGGCGAGAAATGGACGACACGCTGGTGCGCTCTTGCCAGATCCTGAAACCGGCCGACAAGCGCTACCTGGCGTACGGGCAGACCAACACCAAGCGTCCCGTCAGGCCGCCCAGGGGCGTCACCAACAAAGACAAAGAAGATTGGATATGGATATGGATCAGTTCCCCCGGCCCCCGTCCTAACCCGCCGCCCAACTTCACATGACTCCTATCATTTGTATTAGCGTTTTGCAATATATCGTTAGGAATAAATACAGTTAGCATTTTTTTTTCTCAATTTAACATGTATGAAAACTTAGATCAAGCCGTATTTAGTTTTGATAATTTAACTGCATCACTTTATATGGTATATAAATAATATGTAATGATAGCCTGTCCAAAAAAAAAATGTAATAGATGTAATATAGGAATAATGTAAGAATAGGAAGTAAGATTTGTACAGCGCCCTTGAGGTGATTTTTCACAAAAACGGCGCTATAAAAATCATCCGATTATTATTATTATTATTATTCGTAATATTATCAACATAAACGACATTAAAACAGTTTATTATACTTTGCGTCAATCACCAATAGAGTATGGGATAACTGGATATATACATAAATATAATTATTTACATAAATAAAAAGAACAAAATAACTTCTAATCCAACTATATTTTCCTCGGCCCCAAATCGAATGGATCATTATTTCAGTCCACAAAGACCAAAAATCATCACTAGCTAATAACTTAAAACAAAATACGAGTACGTGGTTAATGTAAGGATTTACAGATGTATGGATACTTTAAAAAAAACTTTAATTATGGTAAGATCACTTTGTGGCAACATTTTCAAGTAAATTATTAAAAGCTATTTTGTATAAACCACTATTAAAAAAAATCAATGTCAACATGTTTTGAAACCAATGATTCCCTCATCAGGATACAAAGTATAATGAAAAATACTGACATAAGCATAGACAAATAATAAACATAGATATAAATTAACAATAAGTGATGAGATAAGGCGAATAATTGAGTAATAATGTAAAAATAATTAAAAGCATAAAATTAATTTTAAAAAATATTTTTATTAGAAAATAGAAATTCAAACTAAATCGAGGCACCAAAATAAAGCAGTAATGTGAAAATATATTAAAGAGATGGCTGTACATTATTTTTAATAAATAATAATTAATTTTAGAAATTAGAAAAAGTGTTAATAGTCAATTAAATATAATTAATAATCCTTTTTTTTAAATAGCTATCTCTTGAATTTATTTTCATATTAATATTAATAATAAAAATAATTTATTTTTTAATTTGTTATGTAAATTTGTTATTCAAATATTGTTTTATTAATATTTTTGATTAATTATTACTTTCCTCAATCGATCTCTGTTTATGTTTATAATTTGTCTATTCCTACATTAATGTGTTCCGTGTTTATCATTTGTCCAAACATGACATTATTATTTTTTAGTTTTCTGTATATTCCTGATTAGGAAAGCTTCGCTTTCGAAACATGTTGATATATGTATATTAATAAAGAGTGATTACAAAGAAATTTTAAATTTATTTATTAACATTTAATTGACTATTAACGTAACCATTAAACAATCGGTTTCCGAAAATAGTGGTTTATACAAATCACTCATAATAATTTAAATGAAAAATAAATTGTCAATTGCAATGAAGTTGTCATTTATGTAAATGTGGCAAAATCCTTCAAGAATTGTCTTTTTTTATATATATGAATACCGCACAAGAGTCCCAACCGTCTCGAGCCAGAGAGACCATGGAATCCTCAATTGGGAAATGTTGTGAGGCTGAAGATATTAGGGAGGGGAAGGAGAAGGGGGAGAGGGACGTGGGGAAACACCTGGCTATTCAGATCTGGTCACCAAACACGGCTAAAAGCCATTTCGAGCAACGTTTCAATTCTGAATGGTGGTCTTTCACCAGAGCGATACTGAGAGTATCTTCCACCCTGGAACGTGCGCAAATATACAATATATTATTTTTAAATGAATTAATTGTGAAACAGCACAAATTAATAAAATAAAATTTACACGCGCACGCCGGGATTTGAACTCGCGACCTCTGGATTCGTAGTCAAAAGCCTTACCCCTCGACTATGGAGGCCGTCTTGCTGCGAACGCGGAAAATTATATTACAATATTCACTGCGTCGTTTTGACCTACAATTCTTATAGGATCACGCTATTTGTATAGCATCGTCAATATCTACGAACATATTATGGGTAACTATTTATTTGTATGTAAGTTTTTACGAACAAAACTCATCTATTATAAATATGTTAGAATGCTACTAGTCTAGGAACATAATTGGAAACCTGAGCAATATATCTCTCTGCTCCTGCTCCCAACTTTCATAACGGAGCCCCGAGAAAGAATCTGGACAATAAGATATCACCGGTCTTTTTACATTCAAATGGAATGCCCTCTCGTTTGATAGGTACTTTTCTCTTTGAGGAAATGTGTATTTCCTCCTTTGGCCTTGTACCAACAAAGAATAATACGTAGGTTTTGCGGTAATAAGTTGACTTTATTATTAAGACTGGGTTATATATATTTTTTACGTCGTGTTAGAGAAAAATGTGTTTGTAATTTGACTATTTTTTGGGACTTTCAATCTACGACTTATGAAATGCCAGTTAAAATCATTTCTGCTTTATGGAAAACTTTAAAATCGTTAAATATCAAAATAATAATAAATTACCGTATTTCATTAACAACATTTTTTCCGGATATATTATATTGAAATTCTACTCTATTTTTGCAACTGTTAATACATGGTGGAATTCCAATCCTATTAGTAACCTTGATATTACGACTAAGAAGGGAAAATTCTAGAATAAAAGCATCATCAATCAGTATTCACCAACCTTTTATTATATAAACAATATAAAATCATTTTTACAATTAAAAAAACTACTGTAACCAATCGTAAATTGATTTTTGAAACCAGATTGATATATAAAGTAATATTATAAATAAATTCAAAAGTACCATTTTTCAAGTCAAGTTTTGTAAAATCATGCTACCACAATACTGAAAAATACAATCTAAGTTAAATCATGGTTTTTTACCCCTGATACCCAACATTGTATATAAACCGTAGTTTAAGCATTAATTACACCAGTCTGAAGATAGCCCTCACAGGCTGAATCCGGTCAAGGTCAATAATAAAAGTGTAATAAAGTTAAAAAGTGTATTTTATTTATTATTTGATCAGATGAATTATATCATGTTCAACATCTCATGCACTCTCCTTTAAAATAATAATAAAAATAAAAAAATCGCACAGACAAAAATCATAAAACTTTTCTTACATTCTACAATATTTATTTCAGGTTCTCGCTACCCGTGAGTATTTCTAGACCTACGTAAATTTTCATTTCCAAGGTTGGATGGGGTTCAAAAGTTATAATTATTAGAATTTTAAATTAATTTATTAAACGAAAAAATTATAAACGATGTACATGTCTGTCCTGCGTTTATTTGAATTCTGAAGCCCTCAAAACTGTCAAATAGTGAGTTTTGGTGTCATGAAGATTCAACTTTTATATTTTACACTCGCATAAATTAAAATATGAAATTAAAAAAGGGAATGTTGAAATTGACAGAACCACATAGTCAAACAGCTACTGCAGATATTTCAACTAGAAAAATATTCATGAATCTATTTAATTGTTATTTTGTTCGCTAGTTCCTCTTTGCGGCCTGCAAACTTAAGCATATTATGCTATATTGAAGGGTTCTGGTTGGTAACTACGAGTACATACTAGTAGGTACTGCAAACGTTTTGTAATAGGTATCTAATGTGTATCATTTAAAAATGTTTTATCAGATCATGCTATATTGAAGGGTTCTGGTTGGTAACTACGAGTACATACTAGTAGGTACTGCAAACGTTTTGTAATAGGTATCTAATGTGTATCATTTAAAAATGTTTTATCAGATCATGCTATATTGAAGGGTTCTGGTTGGTAACTACGAATACATACTAGTAGGTACTGCAAACGTTTTGTAATAGGTATCTAATGTGTATCATTTAAAAATGTTTTATCAGATCATGCTATATTGAAGGGTTCTGGTTGGTAACTACGAGTACATACTAGTAGGTACTGCAAACGTTTTGTAATAGGTATCTAATGTGTATCATTTAAAAATGTTTTATCAGATCATGCTATATTGAAGGGTTCTGGTTGGTAACTACGAATACATACTAGTAGGTACTGCAAACGTTTTGTAATAGGTATCTAATGTGTATCATTTAAAAATGTTTTATCAAATCATGCTAAAATCGGACAGAAGATTTCAAAGCAGAACGTGATAATTTCAGACTATTATGTTATATAATGTATAAAAATGAATGTTAATCTGTCTGTCTGTCCTCGATTTTTTCGAAAACTACTAGACCGGTTTCGCTGAAAATAACACATTTTATTCTTATTAGTGCCGGAGATGTTTAGAGAGTAGTTGGATTGAAATCTAATATGTAATGTTAATGTAAAATATTCGAATGAACGTTTATTTATTTGGAGATAGTTACTTTCGCTGTCAAATCAATTACTGTACCCGAGGACGGCCGGGTACACATCAACTAGTTAAGCAATATAATTTCAGATGCGATATAATGTATGTAACATTCGAATTCAAAAACAGATAATTTTTTTTCAGTGTCATCGTATATCTTTCCCCACCCCCCGTCTCCTGGAAGGTGGGAGTATCGACAATGCACATGCTAAAATCAGACTATGGAAATATAAAAGCAGAACACGTTAAAATCAGACTATGAAAATATAAAAACAGAACATATGTAAATCAGAGGATGATGACATAAAAGTTTAGTCGTAAGAGGTGAAATAATAGAAATACAGCGAGATGTGGTGAAGTTATGAAGTAGAAAGGGGCCGGAAGATCTGCCGGGGCTTGTTCCGGGGGCCGGTGTGGCCGGACCAGCAGGGACCACGTGGGAGTGCGAAGGGTCGGGAAACCGACCCAAATAGGCACATCGGAGGTGATGACGGAAAAATATCAATGGAATTGGTCATATTAGAAGAATTGGTTGCGGTGGAAATTTCGGAGATGAGAATCTAGAGACCTACCTGTAATCTACCCAGGAGACCAGAGAGAGTTCTAGAAAAACAGGTACTTACGAGGGAAAACTGGTAAGTTTAAAAATTAATAACTTTTTTTTCTTCATATTTTCTCTTAATCTTCTTCCCCTCCTCACTTTTTCCGGCTTCAAACAAGCCCTGGGCGCAAAACCTCGTATTCAGCGGATAACCGATTGATGCGTAAATACTCCAACTCAGTACGAGCGTGAACTTTTTATGGAATATTGATTTACCACTGAAAATACAGAGGTAGATCCTTTCAGATTTTCACAGTTATTTAATTGGCGTATCGAATAATTCATTAAACATATCGTCGCCCACAACACAAACAGGCGTATCTCATATTTAGCAAATTTTCTGGTAGAGTCAAAAAACTTTTTTTTTTGCCGTAACCTTATATATTTTATTACATTTTTCATTATGGGGTAAAATGAATTGCGTAAATAAAACTCCACTATTGAAACATGTAATAAAATGTATAAAACTGTGATTTGACTATCCTGAAAAGTTGCTAAATATGAGATACGCCTGTTTGTGTTGTAGGCGCCGATATTTTTTGTATTTTTCCAGTACTTACAAAGTATCGTGGAGGAAAACAAGTACGGTGGGAAGCTGCGGTTCTTAGAGTTTATCATCCACCGTTAATTTTCCAGTACTTACAAAGTATCGTGGAGGAAAACAAGTACGGTGGGAAGCTGCGGTTCTTAGAGTTTATCATCCACCGTTGATTTTCCAGTACTTACAAAGTATCGTGGAGGAAAACAAGTACGGTGGGAAGCTGCGGTTCTTAGAGTTTATCATCCACCGTTAATTTTCCAGTACTTACAAAGTATCGTGGAGGAAAACAAGTACGGTGGGAAGCTGCGGTTCTTAGAGTTTATCATCCACCGTTGATTTTCCAGTACTTACAAAGTATCGTGGAGGAAAACAAGTACGGTGGGAAGCTGCGGTTCTTAGAGTTTATCATCCACCGTTAATTTTCCAGTACTTACAAAGTATCGTGGAGGAAAACAAGTACGGTGGGAAGCTGCGGTTCTTAGAGTTTATCATCCACCGTTGATTTTCCAGTACTTACAAAGTATCGTGGAGGAAAACAAGTACGGTGGGAAGCTGCGGTTCTTAGAGTTTATCATCCATCGTTGATTTTCCAGTACTTACAAAGTATCGTGGAGGAAAACAAGTACGGTGGGAAGCTGCGGTTCTTAGAGTTTATCATCCATCGTTGATTTTCCAGTGTGCCGAGATAGAGATTTTCACAATTTACGATATTTTTGTAGAATTACCAGTGTTATTTATATGGCGTGCCGGATAAAAAATCCGAGATCATCACTTAGCCGCAGTATATTACAGTGCATATGACTGACAGATAAAGTGGTGTGGAGCGGGCATGATAGATGGCGGTGTGCGTGAGGCCCCGCCCCGTGGCGCCCCTCCCGGGGGCGGGGCCGCACCTGCCGCCCGGGAGAGGAAGCTCGGTATCCGATACCACTCTCGCAATACCTATCCCATAGCCGGCCCGAGAGCCTTCCGAGAGGGTTTCCCGACCACCGCCCCCCGTCGCACCCCGCCACCCGACTCGATCCCGCCGGGAAATAATCCGCGCGCGCGACCCCCAACATCCGAAAATGTCCCGCGTCCTAATTGTCGGACCGACGTCGCCTACACCACTGTGTTTTGTTTTGCAAAAGTAAACAAATTTAATATCACACTTACCATTAAACACAACGCTTATATAAAATTCACAAAATTATTTTCTTGTTTTAATCATTTTAAGCGTGTTGCACTATTCGAGTGTGTTGATTACAGAGAATTTGTTTTATCAGTGCCACTTATTTAACTTCTGTATCCGTGCAAGATGAACGTTACAGTCGCTGCGAGCATTCTTTCGGTTCGTGACGTTAGTCCGCGCGTGAGGTTTTAGTAGTCAAGGAGCAGTTTTGACTTCGAGGAGTTGTGAAAGAAGAAGTTAAAGGGAAGTGCAAGAGGTCTCGAGGACAACCACTTGTTTGTGCCAAGTCCCCGGACCGAAACTTGAGAACAGAACCCCTGGAGCTGTACCGGGTAAGTTTAACACCTGGACACGCAATCTTTTGTACTATTGTATTTTCTTTATTTCAATTTGTGTTGCCCTTTCAAACGTTGGAATGTTAAAGAGTTGAAGACAGTAAGTTTTCTGCTTGTTTAATTCTTTTGGAATTATTAAAAATGTTATTTCTGATACCCAAAGATTGACAAATTACATGTATAAATGTGAAATCTCCATAAAATTTCATTATTCGATAACTTTGTAAAGTTACTAGTTTAACAATAGTTTTAGATAAAGCAGTGAGGGTAAACCATCATCCAGACATAGAATATCAGTGGTTGCTGATAATGAGGATATTGAATAGCTGTTATTTTCACGACTTACAATTTATCTACATAACGTGATGCACAGAAATTTATAAGAAGGTCCTAAATTCTGCAATATGCATAGCACCGTTGGAGGCGGATTCGAATACGTTTCAAGTTTTCACTTTCAAGCATTTTCCATTGTTTTACAGCAGTTGTTTTTCAAGAACTTCTTTCCGTGTATATTTGTTTATATTTGGATGTTAATGCCAGAAGTGGTATTATGTATGTCATTCGGTCAGTTACGTGAAATATCAGATATTACTCTAATATGTTTATAATGTTAACGCTGTAAGTCCCCGTGTTAACCGTCCATAATTAATAAAACAGTGTCCTGTTTTATGTAAATGTCAAATTAAAATTTCGCGCAATTTTACCAGAGTAAATCGACAAACAATTACCACCCCTGAACAATTTTCATATTTTGCAAAAGGCACTTTTAGCATTACCTAATGATTATCTTTGCCGATTTTCTTCCAATAAGGCATATGGTGCGAGCAACAAAAGTCTTTGAGGAAAGATTGACGGACTTATATTACAAGAACATAAATTGGTTAGTGTCATATTTCAATGAAAACAAATAGTATCTATAATGCTTTACCATTTTGAGGAAAGAAGACTTACCTTCTAAGAGTTTCGAACTCAAGTAATTCGACTACTAGCCGAACACTACCCAATGGGCTATCGTGGATCTCAAAATGATTTAAGCATTTTGCAAAAAAGAAAACTGCATCGAGGACTTAAACCAATATTTCAAAAATTATAATTGCGAATCTTCGTCAGGTGATGGATGCAAAAGCGTGTTATAATTATACAGAAAATAGTGCTTATTATTATTTGTACGCAAAAGTTCCATTAATCAATGACATATCCGAAAGCAATATAATTAAAAAAGCGCAGTATCTGAGCATCAAGAAATAGCAATAATAATGTATGGCCATAACCCTAGAACAGTAGCAGCAATGCATGCATTAAATCATAAAATAATAGCTCGGAAAACACATTGTACGTCGAATTTATTATGCCGGGAATCTTTTTTTAAGGGAAGTATGCCGACCTGTGTGGTCAAGCATAAAAAGCAACCCCATTCATGTATTATTCATGACGACCCGCGGCCAGAGCTGAAGTATTCCTGTACAGTAGCTCCTGTACAGTACTCCTCCAGGGAGGCTAACTACTGTCACGGGGCTGTCACGGGGCTGACTAATGCGGAATTAATAATGGAAGATAAGCCTGGTAGGATATGTCTTTTCCAACACAAATAGTGATGAATTCTACCTGGAATATCAAGCATTAATGAAGGGGGCACGTTTAATTATATTCAATACAAACATTCATTTCATTTTATGATCTTTCTTCATTATTTGATCCGAGTTCTGATTGATTAATGCCCTATATAGGCGATTTAGTCAAATTTTCGCAGGTACATTTATAGAAATATTTGGAAAAATTTTGACGAATATATTGCCAATTTTTTAAATTCAATATTTACTGGATTTGTTAACCACAAAAAAAGAAATAACGGAAATATTAAAAAATGGCAGAGTTATTAGCCGAAATGTAAATAGGTTTTAGGTGATAGACTTCTGTGTCGATCAGAGTGTCTGACAAATACATTGATAATAATGTGTATTTTCTTCAAAAGGTTGGTATTCACTTTGTGGCATTATTATTAATAAATGATTTACAAATGAATTTGTATTTGTCTATTTTTACGTTATTGTGTTCTATGTTTATCATTTGTCTATAATTGAGATTATTAAGTACTCTATATATTCCTGACGAGGAAAGCATCGCTTTCGAAACTTATTGATATGTATATATTAATAAAGCGGTGAATACAAAGTAATTTTTAATTCATTTATTTTTAGATTATGATCGTTTATTAGCGACTTTAATTTATATAATATAGATTCACCCATAAATAATATCCACGTGGAAACATGTAAATGATTAAATTTATATCACCTATTCATTATATTTCATTTTTTTTATGTAAACTGTTAGTCTCCCAAATAAACAAAAATAAAATAAAATTAAATTAAGATTTGCCAGGGAAATTAAATTAAATTAAGAAACGATCATGCATTAGCAACGGTCATGGTTTCGAGAATAAAGAACGGTATCTGCGATCTTTCTTCTAACTCAACCTTCGATCAGACTTTCAGACAAGAAAATTCTTCCTCGCTCTGAGGGGATCTTAAAAAATACAATTACAAATCGTGGGTACACGGGCATAAAAGCTTAATTCAAAAATCGCTGTTTCGAGAAATCAAGCTTTTAAATTTTGTACCAACATTAAGCTTTTTTTCAAATTCAATAATATTATTTTGTTGTCGGCTCATAAAGCTGAGCGATACGTAATTCAATCTTATCAATATTACTCAATAATATCTTTTTTTTAGTACTCAATTTTAAACGCATTTTTTTCTTTTCATAACGCCAACCAGTACCTATCAAACACACATATATATAATCGCTTTATACTTAATTATTATATTTTTCTCTAGATATATTATATTACCATACTATGCCGATACTCGCTTTTTTCTCTTCTATTTTTGTGCAACGAAACTAAATATGAACTAAACTTGTTAATTTGAATGTCCCAAAACGGGATTTGTTTCTAGTTGGAAAAAGCTTTCTTAAATGTTTTTAAGTAATGTGTGTTTCAAATAAATAAATATTATTATTATTATTATTATTATAACGCAAAATGGATTTAACGTTTCATTATAGTACAAAATATTCGTTGTGATACTTTAAAAAAAACGATTTGTAGCTTTTTGTCGAATTAAAATACTAGTTAACTGATTTACCGGTAAATTTATATTTAAAATTAGACTATTTTAAATTTATCACGACTTTGCCAGTTTATAGAATGAAAAGAGCTTCGTAATACCGCATCATTAAGTCAAAAAGTCAAATTTCCAACTTTTGGTACAATACCCACGAAATACAAATTACAATCATTCGTTATTTTAATATAGAATCATCCTGATATGAATTTAATAATTTAGTATTTATTAAACATATCGCAGAAAAACCCACATTTCCAACCCACCCACAATCACGGCGTACCTGTTTCATCTACATTTTAATAATGAGGAACTACAGTTATTTTTTTTATCCAAAATGATGTTCAAACATAAATATCAGTATATTTCGTTTTTTTTTCTAAAGTTAGTTTTCATGGTTAAAATAATTTGCAAAGTTTCAATTTTTCAAAGGCCGCCAAAACGCTCCAAATCTATGGCCGGTCGGTTTTGATCAGTTTTGAGGTTAGAATGTCAAATGTCAAAACAAGGATGAGCTTTACCATACATCATTTTATATTCTATTCATGGTAAACCATAACTATACATAAGTAATAAAATATGTACCTTTTTAGAATCTTTAACTCAAAGAATAATAATATTATTGACCATTAACATTATCATAGTATCCGCATTGATAATTGATTTGATCATGAATACTCTAATTTATTTCATGAATAATAGTTGTATTAAGTAACAATTATAGAGCTTAAAGTCACACAAATTAACTTAAAATTTTGCTAAAACTAAAAAAAATTATATTTAAAACACAAAACTAAATCGATACATTTTTTTTCATACTCATCCATAAAACAGAATGCTCACGTGACGTCAGATGTTCCAAATGCAATGGTACCAACATGACACGGTGTTTAGATGAGCTGCTTTTTTATTAAATTTTAAATAACGATTTATAAATTCTACTTATAATTATATACCTGTATAATGAAAGGTATATATTCAGAATCGGCGTTTGCTGATCTATATGAATATATATTTTTAAAGTCATTATATTTTTCGCTGGGGTTCCTTATTATGTGGCTTATGTTGACATACTTATTCCCCTTCATGAGTCAAACCACTAAATAAAAATAAAATCGCAACAGTGATTCTTTAATTTTCAAGGTCATAGAAAACAAGTCATCAGTAGCCCCGTTTCACAATTGTCCGGAAACGTTAATGTCAGATAAATAAGTAAATAAATACATCCACCGGTGGCCAGTTATTAGGTATAATATAAAAATAATAAAAAGTTATGATTGATACGTTTTTAAAACATTCACAATAGAAACACATTTAAAGTATTAGCGAGATTCTTCAAAAAAAAATTTTTTTTTTTTTAGGTTTGATGCAGGCAGTAATTTTCCTAAGCATGCAGACAAATATGGACAAAGAACTTTAGATTACACGATTCCTAGCTGTTGAAATATATTTACGGTAAAAAAAAACAAAAATAAAACCATGCTATAACTAAACAATTAATAAATATATTGAAAACTTGGCTAGCTGAAATAAGCTATTTGTATTAGATAAGAAGGAAATATTATTTTATGTATGATTTATTGTTGTCGTTTATGTTTTTTTTTTTACATTTATTTTTGTAGAAATATTTTTGATTAAGATTCTTGAATAATAATTTTTAGTAAGATTCTTGAGAAATATTTATGTTTAAGTTTTTCTCAAATGTTTTATTTTATATATACTCTATCGAGCTTACGTGTCTGAAATCGAAGGTAACATCATGCACGATCCCAAGATGTTCTGGCATTACATAAAAACCCTTCGGAAGGATGGTGGTCTTGAAGATACCATGATGAAAGGTGATCAGGAATTTCATGGCTCGGGTGTGGCAAACGCGTTTGCTGATCATTTTCAATCTGTCTACAGTAGAGATCCTCCACTTCTAGATATTAATAATGCTGCCGAATTTAATACCAGAGGAGCCTCTAACGTTGACTTATGTATATTTACGGAATCTGATGTTATGAATGCCATAAGACACATGAAGAACTCGCACTCTATCGGCCCCGACTTCGTTCCCGTATTCTTTATTAAAGGGTGCGCTGAATTCCTCAAAGCACCTTTAACTTTTATATTTAATCTAGCTATTAGTACCTCCACTTTTCCAGAATTATGGAAAATTTCAAAAATATGTCCTATTTTTAAAAATGGTTCCAAAAAGTCAATCGAGAATTATAGACCTGTTGCCATACTTTCAGCTCCTGCTAAACTATTTGAAAAACTAATCCATAAATTCATTGTACCTCAAATAGACGCATATATTATCCCCGAACAGCATGGTTTCAGAAAAGGAAGATCTACGGAAACCAATCTGATGGTTTTCACTGACTATGTTGCTAGGTCCCTAGATAGTGGATATCAAGTAGACTGTTCGTATAATGATTTCTCCAAAGCCTTTGATACCGTGAATCACGATATCTTACTAACAAAACTTGCCCAAATGGGTTTCTCCCTACGTATGCTAAAGTTTTTTGGAAGTTATCTCAAAAACCGGAAGCAATTTGTCACACACGGAATTTTTCAATCAGCTGATTTTCTTGTTTTTTCTGGGGTCCCCCAAGGGTCAATCCTAGGGCCTCTTCTCTTCACTATTTTCATTAATGACATTGCAAAAGTCATCCGTTTTTCTCGCTTTCTCCTTTTCGCTGACGATCTCAAATTATTTCTACTAATTAGAAATATTTTAGATTGCCTACATCTTCAAGCTGACATTGATAACATCTCTGAATGGAGCCTACGAAATCAGCTTTATTTCAATATCTCAAAATGCGTAGTCCTGTCTTTCACCAGAGCATTTAGTCTCACCTACCACAGATATACTATGCTCAGTCTTAATCTCAAACGTGTTTCTACTATAAAGGATCTTGGAATCGTGTATGAAAGTAAACTTACGTTTCGTGTTCATATCGAAGGGGTATGTCAATCTGCATTAAAAATGTTAGGATTTGTCATTCGGACCGTGAGGGTTTTTCGGGATACTCGTACTCTTAGAATATTATACTTCTCTTTAGTCCGTAGTAGGCTGGAGAGTGGGTCGGCTATTTGGAATCCTCACGAGACGGGGTGCTCCCTCATGTTAGAGAGGGTTCAGAAAAAGTTTTTGAGATTTCTTTACATGAGGGAGTACGGACTCTATCCGTGGCTTTATCCAACTAACTTTCTTCTGGGCATGCTTGGATTTCACTCCCTGCAGCTCAGAAGAGAGGGGTATGCCGCTACCCACTTTTTTAGACTACTGCGAGGCTCCATAGAGAATTCAGCTATTTTGGAACGCATAAGTCTTTATGTTCCTGATGACTATCTAAGACAGCGTCGTCATAGATTATTCTATCTTCCTACCTGTAGAACCAACCTGCCAATGGTTCTCCCGGTGGGGAGGAGTATATTGCTCCTGAACAAAATCTCACAGGATATCGACATATTTTGCGTCAGTGAGGAAAGATTCAAAAGGGAAATTCTATTGATTCTTGAAAGAATCTCTTCTCATTGACGCGATCTTCACCACTGCCTGAATTTATTTAAATATCTCTGAATTTATTTTTTTATTTTTAGTATATTTCTTCATTGTTTTACAAATATTAAATAAGTACCTGTAATTTCTCTTACGTATTAAATATAACATGTTTGTAATTGTATTAGAAATTAAATAAAAACATTATTATTATTATTATTATTATTATTATAATTTATAGATATATGTTTTTTTTTTTAATTACGTATATTACGTAATATAGTAATATATTATATTATATAATTAATAAATTACGTATATTACCCACCTATTGCGCTGAAACTAGCCACTAACATAGTATCTACCTTCTCACTTTTATACTTATATTATTATATTATGCACTTAACTACTTTTTATACTCTTTTGTACAACCTGCTGGTATAATATAACCACAAGATATTGTAATCTTAACTGTAAATTTTATTTTATATATACTCGTATATTGTAATCTTAACTGTAAATTTTATTTTATATATACTCGTATATTGTAATCTTAACTGTGAATTTTATTTTATATATACTCGTATATTGTAATCTTAATTGTAAATTTTATTTTATATATACTCGTATATTGTAATCTTAACTGTAAATTTTATTTTATATATACTCGTATATTGTAATCTTAACTGTAAATTTTATTTTATATATACTCGTATATTGTAATCTTAACTGTAAATTTTATTTTATATATACTCGTATATTGTAATCTTAACTGTAATTTTTGGGTTTTGAATAACAAGCTCCCGTTAGACAACTACATTCAAATAGTTTATTGGGACTTTTTGCCTTGTAAAATGTAAAAAAAAAGTGTATCTATTTTTGCAAATGTATTCGTAATTATATACTAGTTTGAGTTTTTAAACAGTGCCGCGCATTGCTCTATGATCAAGGGTAGGCCTTTTCGATTGTAATTACATGGCACTGAAAATTTTCGTAGCCTTGAATAGGGCCATTTTTTTTAATATACTCGTATATTAATAAAGTTAAAAATCATTGTAAATTCAAAATGATTTTATTTCATTTATTATAAAACATTTTTTTGGTTTTGTTTTGGAGTTGGACGATAACAATAATACCCAACTACTAACCACCTTCCTAAAAATAAATGATACTAAAGATAACTTTAGATATGTGCATTTACCAGATTTGAATAGCCAGGCAAATCCCGACGTCCCTCTTTTCCTCTTCGCATTTCCTTTCGCCGTACGGTATTTGCCAATCGGTGGCAAGACTCATTTCAAAACTGATAAACAATTTGAGAGTTTTCAGCAATTACCGAGTTGATTCATTGAGCCCTGACCCTTACAGCATATAATTACCGAATACACTATACAATATACGCATATTCACATACGTACCTTATGAACATCCGGCGTCCGTTGATTTTGACATAACAAACCCTGGACACTGGCCGCTCGATATGTGCGGCTCAGACCACGCAGTGTTCATCACATCCTGAAAGTACTCCGTAACATATGAGTGTGTGTATACATGGTGTATCAGCGCGTATCCGACAGACTTTAACCAGCGATTCCTGAGCTTTTTTGGAATAAAAAAATGTAGATGTTACTTTGCTGCCTTTGAGATTTTTTTTTTATAAATAAAAATATGTTTTTTTCATAACACGTCGCCATTGGGTATAAACTAGCGCATCACGTGATACGCACTCCGTCTCATTTCCGCTGCACGGTACGGACGAGACAGAGGACTTATCACGTGATGCGTTGCGATGTGTGGCAATTAGATCAGTTGCGACGTGTGATGGAAAAATATTTTTACTATTATTATTTATTTTTTAAAGTATGGCAATAAATGGCATCTACATTTTTTACTCCAAACATGTTCAGGAATCGCTAATTAAAGACTGTTGAGTACCCGATGTCACACCCTGTATATGTATGTAATTTGTATATATGTAATGGTATAAGTAAATAACTAGCCATCACGCCATTTTCATACAGGGGCAGGCAGAGAGGATGGACTGCAGCACAAATTTGTTTTGACACACACTCCTTGCCTCGTCAACATTCATACACACGCCTATATCATACTGGCTCTTGAATAGAATTGATTAAAATATTTGATTAATTAATTTCCTTTTTTTTGAGCCATTTCTCTGGCTTATCAATAATGTAACAATGAACATGATCTAATGTGAGATACCTAACCCTATCTCACAAACTAACAAATATAGGTTATGACGGGTATGCTAATAGATTGTATTATATTACATATCTCGAGTACGTCCAACAGTTAAATTTGGAAGTCACCTCTGGACTGGGACTCTCAAATACTTGATAAACCTGCCTGGTTCTGTGCAAATTTCGTCTGACAGATGTAGGTATGTTGAGTCTGTTCTACAGATATTTAAATGGATCTTGCTCGATTGAGCTAGCAGCGTTGATCCCCTCCACGCCGGTGCACGTGCATGAAACTCGACGGATACGAGCGGAACACCCGTTCAATTAATAAATAATTCTTATTGGTTTGTCGCAAGAATCTATCAACACGTTCGATCTTGCGGGGAAACGGCTCCAGACACCAGGAAAGTACCTTTCAATGACTTGATCGTGCCATGTTTTTCAAACATTTTCATTCAGTATGATTATGTACATATAACTATATTAATCACCGAAGAAGATAATATTAACAAATCTCAAATGAAACAGAAAACGATTGAGATTTGTTTATATTATCTTCAATGATAAAATATTTATTGATACTTAAGTTTGTTAGTTCTATTTTTAATAATTAACTGTTATAGTAAACAGTACATACGCTGGCAGCTAGCGCCTCGTTATTCAGTAATACCAACGTGAACATTCAAGATGGATCGTGAACGGCGCAAAATGAGCGCGACGAATTATTGGCTATTGAAATTATTTTTTTATGAAATATGAAATAAAATGCGTTATTTTGGTCCTCGGGTTACTGAAACAGTTGTTCCTCGTTGTATTTAAACTGATTAAGGTAAAGGAAACGTGACACGCGCTCGCAGATGCCGTTTATTTAAATATTTTAGAAAACACTTTTAGCACTTAATGTTTTTAAATATTCAGATGAATTGTTTGTTGGCAGGTGTACGTACGGAATATGAAATAAAATTAATTTTAATTTTAAAGCTTTGTCACTCAAGAAACTTACTTAGAAATATTGTATATGTTAGTTTTACAATAATGAGTGTTATTTTTATAGGTTTCTTAGAGGATTTGAGCTTTAAATCTAGAGTAACAATTTATTCCTTTTCATAATCCATGTGTATATACTCCAACAAACAGTTCATTTCAATATTTAAAAGCATTAAGTGCTAAAATAGTTTTTTTTTCATCCCTTCTTTTTAAAATATTTAAATTAGCTCCATCTGTGAGTGCGTATTACATATCGTTTAGCCTTGATAGTTTTGTTAAGTTTGTGTGTATTAAGGTGAACGGCTGTGCGGCCTGTTTCATACAAAACTTTATTTTGGATTTGAGGCCAAAATATTCACCTAAGCCTGATGATATTTTTTTTCATCAAAAAGTATAGTAAATATCTAGTACGGATAAGAAGTAATTTATTTATTTTTTGTTTTACATAATGAAATATATGCAATTAAAGGAATTTAATTTTCCCGATTTTAGAGGCAACTTTAACAATTATTTGGTGCTAACGGTGATATTTAAAAAGTTACCCCATCTACTTTGAAAATATAATGAAATATAAAATATACGTTTTTTTAAATATTAAAATAACCATTCCATCATGGTCTTTAAATTAAAATAAAAACGACCAATTCACGTTAGAACACAAATTAGCCGTACATAATTTAAAATATCGACCCGACAAAACTTTTTTTTGATGTTTGATTTTTAAATTTTTATTTACGTAATCATTTTTTTTTCTAAATACTATAAACCCGCAAATAATTTCCTAAGTTACCACTAAAATTATGAAATATGTAATATTTCTTTTCTTGGCATATACGAGTACAGCATAATTTAAAACAAAAATAAATAAAATGCTTCTCATCCTTATATCATTCAGTTTGGATGGGTATTTTGGCCTCAAAACCAAAATTAATTTAATTATGAAACAGGCAGCGCAGCCGTTCCCCCTAAGGTAGAGGATCTTATCTGCGTATTTGCTGAAAAGTCTAATGTAAATTGGCGACCTTATTTTTGCTTCGAATCGGTATGTCTGGGGAATATCTGTTCAGTGAGTATGCGATCGTACAGCATACACGCCTCGGCCGAACATCCTGCGCGATGATTCTCCGGCCGATGGATGTTTAAGTACGATAATGTTCCGACTTCCTGCGCTAATGCCGATGTAACGCCCTAATTGACTTAGCGGCGACCCGACTTTTGGTTGCAGCCGGTCACGGTTGGCTAAGCTGTACGTTGTTTTTCTAAGTAGTGCTAAGAAAATGCCATAGACCAAAAAATCAGGTATGTAGATCGATTAATTGATTCGACTGATCCCACTGAGATTCCAACAAAACATTGCCACTAGTAATCCATTCCGAACGACTTAAATGAGTGATAGAAAATTCTAAAATTTCTCTCCTGTATAGTGTCACATAAAATAGTAGACAAAAGAGAGGGCGCTGCGATCGTTTAAAATGTTTTAAACGGCATCACCAAATGGTTCATAGGAAAATAATTGCGTTTTTTAAAAAAACACAGTGGTTTATGTGCATATTTATTTGTTTAATCAAATGATGTTCAGAATTTAGTTGTACTTTTCGAAAGGAGATAATTCTATATCATATACTTAATGTTTAAACTTTTTTCATTATTTAACGTTGATTACACGTGTACGTGATTTTTTTGTATAACTAAAATTTTATCCATCGAAAAAACCACGTATTAGATCTTTATTTAGAAAAACGAATGTGTCTGTCTGTCTGTTCTCGATTTTCTGGAAAATTACTCCTCCGATTTCTCCGAAAATAGCAAATTTTGTTTTTATTAGTGACGGGAAGGTGTAGAGAGTAGTTTGAATGAAATCAAATATGCTAAACTGTTGCTATAAGGTTTAAAATTAGTTTGAAAAACATTGAACCCGCCATGTTGTATTGAGGTTAGCCAATAGATATACGAATCTTCTTAGCCATTTAATTTTTTAAATTTTTTTATTTATTTATTTAATATGATAATTTTTTTTACAGTAAGTATATAAATAAGAGATGATTATACTGTAACAAAAAATATAATACAGCTGTTCCTCGCCATAAAGAAACAAGGTTCTTGTGTTTAGTGAGGATTATCGCTTAATTAATTAGATCAAAGAAGGTTTGTTTGGGCAGAATATTTTCAAAATGGAAAACACAAGTAGGTACCCACTTAGGAACTTTATTATTTAAATACGTTTTGAAAAAAATAAATGTTTGGAATTATATAAAATTGTCAAATGAATGTTCCATTGTTTCTTTGTTCAACTCTATAATTTTATTACAAAGAAAATTAAATAATCCCGAACAAGGCCGGGTATACAGCTAATGTTAGATAAATACAAAAAAAAAGAATAAAAAAAAAAAAAAGATGTTTTTTCTTGTTTCTTTAAAAGAAATGTCAAATGCGAAATGTGAAAACGTTTGAATAAGAAAACACATGTTTCAAAGATTTTAAACTGTAAAAGTCCATAACTCAGAACTACCTTTTTGCAGTTTTATCAGAGTATATATATACTCGTATATATGGTCATAAGTTAAAATAATTAGTTATATGTAAAAGTACATTAATCAAAAATAGTTATTTTGTAAACTTATATGTACAAATAACTTAAATAAAATAAATAAAGCAAAAAACAAAAACATTATTCTATATTAGGTACTCCATTATATCCTCAATCTATTTTACGTACTGAGTTACTTGCGTGCCTTAAAAAATCTATAGCCAACTGTTAAAATTATTATAATAATATTATTTCTCTAACATTGTAATAACTAAATATGTAAACTTATAATTAATAAGCATTTAAAGTTAATAATTATTGTTAATTCGATAAGCTTAAATAGATTTTCTTAACTGGCTTAAAGTTATTTTATAAAATTTGATCTCCATTTGTAAAAACGATCAATCCTAAATGAAAATATAAATACCTATAACCTTTTCACTAGTCTTCTAATAAATGTAATATCGATAGTACAGGAGGATAAAATAGCAACTGCAATATCGTGTAATGTGCAGATTTTTCTAATATTGTGTCCTGTGCGTGCAAAATCATATCTTTCCAAGCTAAAAAATTATAATTTAAAGAGTTAAGGCGAAGCTATCAGTGAAATCTCTATTTCGATCAATCTTTTCTATCATTCGGTTTACATTATGAAAATCAAAAAACACGAGTTCGATATAACGAACCTTTTCCTAGAAATTTCCTTGATTAGAATTACAAATAAAATTGTTATTTATTGTGAAAAAATATATGCGTATATTACTAAATAATTTATTTTTTCTTTACAAAATTATGAACGAATGAAAGAAACAAGTTTTAAAATATTTCTTTATAGCTAAGAACATTTGCGAAAGTTTCCCCTCATTAATTTTTTTTTCTTACCAAATTCTTCACAAAACAAATAATCGTTTTTTGCGCTTACAACAAACATTTCTAGACTCCGCTTGCCAAGCGATTTTTATGCAAATTACCTATTTTCGTGATGACATAAGACTCACAGCTTGTAGTAATATTTTTGGCTTATACGAATATTCCTCTTAATCTAAAGTGACCTGCCAGGTAAGTATTTTTCATTATCTGTTTGTATATATTAAGGGGAACGACTGCGGTTCCTGTTCCATACAAAACTGAATTTTGGATTGGAGGCCAAAATACCCATCCAAACTGAATGATCTATTTTTTTAATTAGAGTTTTAGTAAATATCTAGTACGGATGAGAAGTACTTTATTTATTTTGTTTTACCTTATGAAATATCGGCCATTAAAGCAATTGATTTTTCGCGATTTTAGAGGCATCTTTAACAATTATTTAGAGGTTAACGGTGATTTAAAAAAAAGTTTTAACCCATCTGCTTTAAAAATATAATGAAATATAATTTATTCTTTTTAAATAATAAAATAAGCATTATGGTGGACTTTAAATTAAATTTAAAACGACCAATTTACGGTGGAACTCAAATTTGCCATGCAGAATTTAAAATATCGACCCGAAAAAACCTTTTATTAAATGTTTTATTTTTATTGATGTAACCATACTTACATAGCAAATGTGATATATTTTTTAAAAAGTACGATAAACTCGCAAATAATTTTCCAAGCTGCCTATAAAATTATGAAAATTGATTTTTTTTTCATGGCACATAATTAAAAAATTAAAACAAAAATAAATTAAATAGTTTTCATCCGTACTAGATATTTTCTAAACCTTCAATTAAAAAAATGGATCATTCCATTTGGATGGGTATTTTGGCTTTCAATCCAAAATTCAGTTTTGCATGAAACAAGCAGCGCAGCCGTTCCCCTTAAGATAGAGCCGTAATATTTCGTCGCCCACGACGCAAACAGGCGAATCTCATATTTAAAAAAATTCTAGGAGAGCCAAAAAACTTTTTTACATTGGCGAATGCTGAAACATTTTAATAATAACAATAATTGGATGATTTGTATAGCGCCGTTTTTGTGAAAAATCACCTCAAGGGTGGTTTTATTGGACGTTTCGCTAATGGGGTTTTAACAAAGCATTTTTCTTTCCCCACCAGCGAGATCGTATCAGAATATATATATAACTAATTTCATGCTAATAAATAGGTCATCGGTAAAAAGTGTATACCCAATGTTCTGAAATATTTTCTCTTGAAGTTAATAGTCATCTTATTTCCTTCAAAACCATCGATAAAGGGGGACCTCCCCTCTGAACTGTAGTTACGCACTTTAATGAAGTACAAGTACGTCAGAAAGAAGAATATTCATTATTATTAATTTATTGTCATCTAGCTAATTGATTTCACAGCGAAAGTAATGCCTTGTGACGACTATTACTATCTCTAAACAATGAAACAAAGAAACATTATTTTGGAATTGTATTTCAACCCAACCATTTATTTTTTCAAAACATATCTAATAATAAAGTTCTTAAGTAAGTATCTACTTATGTTTATCATTTTGAAAATATTCTACCCAAACAAATCTTCTTCTTTTGAACGTGTAATCTGTGGCTAACCAGAGTGGTATGTCTATAGGCTAACCTCAATATAACATGGCGGGTTCATGGTTGTTCATACTAATTTTAAAACGTTATGGCAACAGCTTTACTTGTTGGTTTTCATTCAAACTACTCTTTAAACCTTACCGGCACTAATGAAAAAAAAACTGTGCTATTTTTACCGGTCAAGTAATTTTCAAGAAAATAGAAAGACAGACAGAAAGACAAACATTTAATTTTTAATTCATTTCTATATGAAGAGATTCTAAGTAAAAGGAATACTAATATTGCTTCCCTGGGGTTGTCGACATGGACAACAATGCAAGCTGTGCTTGCATTGTTGTTAAAATTAAGTTTTTTTATGAAACAGGCCACGCAGCCGTTTCTCTTAAATCATTACGCTATTCTTAAATCTTATCAAATCAAGCTAGTTTCAGCAAAACGATACACATCGAAATGCCCCTCATTCTCATTCAAATCATGCACCTAAATAACCACATATATTTAATAGCACCTCAGTAAACTCAGTGATTAAATTA
>JAHDVE020004356.1:0-78671 GCA_022606495.2 Halesus radiatus | reverse complement strand
AAAAACGATTATCTTATCAAGAAATAATCTACATATTTTAAAATGTTCGACCAATTTCACAAGATATAAGGACACACTGACAAGCTTTAAGCGCACTTCTGTCGATTTATATCTTCAGTGGTTTAACACTTATGCGGTGACCTTTCGAAAATCGGACTCTTTCATTGGGCACAATGAAAAAATGCAATTCAGCGGGAAATTCTTCAATTTCTAAGGCATTTGATTGGAAACATTCGATATTTTGGTATTTTCTCCCCTTTTCACAAGACGTTTGAGACGGAGGATAAATAAATGGAAGAATTTTATCAATTTACACATGATTTGTCAATGGATGACCAGGGCCCTCTGCTGGGTCGACTGTATACTGAAGCCATTCAGGCAAATAATTTCTGTTATGATTCAGTAAGCTTTTGAAGAAAAGAACTTCTATAAAATGCCGTTTTAAACAAAAATAATACGTTCTATTTGGATTAAGATGGGCAATTCGATGATAGTTTTTATTTTTTATTATTTTTATTTATTAATCTTGATAAAACGTAATTACAAAGGAAAGTTCGATGTCTGTCTCAATGGAAAAAAAATCATCTGTAAAGAGAGACGCATGAAGTACAAAAGTTATATAACTAAATAAACAAAATATTATAACAAAGAAATCTCCTGATGAACTCCTATCTCAAATTAACCTTATTAACCATCGGAACGTACTCGCCACACTAAACTATTTTACACATTAAACGACAAAACAAACGCTGCAGCAAATTCACCAATTTTCCGTGTTCTCCAAACATTTAATAATCTTTGTCCCAACCCATGTTTTTTGAGTCCCTACCGTCAATTAAGAAAAATATTACTCGTAACATCAATGCGCAATCACAACTCTCCAGTACATAGCACTATTCAAACACATATTTACACATAGACGCTCTCACATACACATATACAGACACACACACTTATACACTATACACTTTTTTCATATACCTTTTTATCTTTACTACGTATCATTCCCTAGCACTGTACTAACCCCGCCCGGTAAAATGTGTTTAACCATTTACTAGATATAACATAGAGACATGTCATTAGTACCGATTCTTGTAATAATTATTCAAAACCTTGTAATTTGTACACCACACATTTTATATATGTACTGTTTATTTCTGAAATAAAAATAAAATATGGAAGAAGTTTCAAGATATTATATGGGTATAATTTCTTCAAACCATTGGTATTCACTTTGTGGCGTAATTATTAATAAATTAATTAAATAATATACTTTGTATTCACCACTTTATTAATATACAGATATCTACATGTTTCTAAAGCGATGCTTTCTTCATCGGGAGTATATGGAATAAATTATATTAATAAAGTGGTGAATACAAAGTACATTCAATTGATTTTTTTAATAACTCATTGAAGTTTATAAACCTCACTGTAATGTTTAATCATTGAAGAAGATAATATTAACATATCCTAGATGAAACACGGAATCGAAAAAAAAACAACAGAAATTAAAAAAAGTATCAGTCGCATCTGGGACTCGAACCCAGGACCTCTGTCTTTCCGAGACAACCGCTTTACTCACTTTTTTTTTGTTTACAGTAACTCCACACAGGAGACCCTGAAGGAAATAATTTCCCTAGAGGCCTATATCATCTTTGGGGATACTGTGTGGAGGGTCTTTTAGGGGATAGGAGGGAGTGAACTTGGGTCTTGAAGAGACCCATGTTATAGGATGGAGGAAACACAGAGGCCGGCAGATGTTGTACACAAGAACGAATCGTAGAAGCGACCCGTTCACATGTGACAAATGTCAACCGTGTGTAAATGTTGGGCGCGCGTTTGGCGTGTTTCTCGACTATGCACCGGTGGCGAAGGGATCAATGACGCTAGTTCCTCGAGGCATCTTCCATTAAAATACCGGTAGAACAAAGACAGCATTCCCACCTGTCGTCTGTGCTCCAAAGATTGCAACGCATTTGTTAAGATATGCGAATCTATCAAACGGACCGCCCGTTTCTGCATAGAGACAAGGATTTTTTTCTGATATTTTGGTGCTCCCGAGCAGAGGTGGCTGCCAAATTCTACAGTGGGGCGCACTTGCGATTTGTACAGGATCAGCAGTTGTGTACTATTAAAGCATCTGCGGGCTCTGTACAATACGCCCAGCTTCTGAGAGGCTAACTTTACTCGGGCTTCGATGGAGACCCCACTAAGCTAATGAGACCAGTTCAATTTATGCCATCTTCACCGATATCATACTTTAAGTTCAAGACTTGTCAATATTATCCTCCGAGTTTTAGAATTATTTCTTGGGATTTAATGATGGGATCGAGGGCAGCAGAAGAAGTACTACCCCAACCTAAGATGTCGTATTCAATGTGTGATTCGCATAGTGAGTAATACACTGACTTTAAAAGCTTGAGATTAAGGAAATTGCGTATTTGTTTGAAAAAGTGTGTAGATTTACGAATTTTATTTCTAGTGTTCAATTTAAGTTTGAATCAAAGGATAGTTCTAAGTATTTGATATTCTTTACTTGTTACGGGCTCAAAACTGAGTTCATTCCGTTTGGATTTAAATAGGTAGGTACTTCAATCTAACCGTTACATTTTCTTGATATAAAATTGCATTATAAAACCATAAAACCGTATAATTTCAAAGCAGGGAAAAGATAAGGTAAATACATTGTTAGGTATGAAATAAGAAAAGAGCTTTTTTTGAAGAGCGTGAAACAGAAATTTTTAAAGAAGTTGAATTGATCTAGAAATTATTTAACAAATTCATAAAAAAAAATTGTATTTAAAACGACTTGATTCAATTTAAAAACCCTCTTCAATGTTTTTTTCTGTAATATGCTATGAGTCGGCGAGAAAATAATTTCGTAATAAATTATTTAAAAAATAAATCAACTTACCTCGCCATACAACTATATCTCACGCTCACTCATCGCTTCATTCGCATGCATGCATCGTCTCATACACCCTCTTGTTACTCAAACTCTTAACATGATTCGAATGCTTTTATAAAACACTGGCACCCTGATCTTCGAATTTTACCACTCACAAATAACAAAGAGTTAATTAAAAATTCCCTTTAAAAAAATTCTACGAATATTGGATTTATTTTACTTAATATGAGATACAAGAAATTCCTTAATGTAAAACAGCGTTTATGATTAAGAATGCTGTAGGCCCTTAGCCCCGAAAGCCCTGGAGACCAGAGGCGCCGAAGTGCGTCGACCCTCACAAATTAAACCTTTCCCCCATTAATTCCTCAGAAGTTGAAACTTTTGTAATTTTGAATTAAAACTTGCAAACTTCAGTTCATTAAAATAAAATAATAGCAGTATATTATTTAACTTACCTACTTGTTGATCGAAGAGAAGAAGAAGCTGTTGAGATGGCGATTAATTCACAGAAGAAAACTGAGAAGTTGTCCAAGGTGAACCAAACTTTAAAATTGATTATTTACGTAGCAACAAAACGGTAATCTTTGACACTGTCCTGTTTTTTATAAGTGTTTCAATTATAAAAAAAGCAAAATGTTTCCAGCTTCACAACTTGGGTTAGGTTAGGTTAACTATTATTCACTGATAATAATCTAGACACATTTAGTTGTACAATAATAATTTACTTTTTAAATGTTGGTAATATTTAAACACACAATTTTTTTAAACATTTTTAAACCTTTGTTTTTAGCATCACACTCTAAAAAAAATATTTAAGCATCTGTTACTGATAAGAAACAACTGTTTTATTGTTAATTTATCATTTGTTCGAACGTTTTGATCGCACGGTTGCAACTCTAAAAGTTTTTCCGGACTGAAGCAAGTATCGACATCGGAGCGACCGCGCGTTGGAACTGTCGGGACATTACTGAACACGAAGGAAAATTACACTGACAACCACTGTCGAGTACTCTAGCAATCCTGAAACACAGAAATTTTCTGAAAGAGTCGCGTTGCGTATTCCCTCTGTTGATTTGTTTACGATAAACAATTTGATTCTGCGTTACGACTCTGTGTGTTGCATGCCATTGAATAATATAATTTCCGTACCTGCTTGTCACACGATACTTTTTTTATATGCCATCAAAATAAGATATTAAATTTTGCCTAGAGTCAACCATTCTGGTTGCTTTGTTGCGCTATTATTTCGTAGGTTTAATGATGGGGTATTATTATCACGGTTTTTTTTTTATTTCATTGTCTGGAAAAATAAATTTAAAATTTACGATGTCGACGGAATTTTTATTAATTTTTTATGGTGATTTAAAGGTAACATTTTTTATATGCCGCCAAAACGTTCGTGTTCATTTTTGTTCGTAAATATGGCGTTTTTGACGTCACGCCGTCTTACGTCGGTGACAGCCGTATTACCGTATTTTTTCTTGCTCTGTTGTTATTTGTACCTACGTGATATCTGATTATTTACACCCTTAGTTTCTAACTAACTAACTAACCATCACGCCGTTTCGCCGCAGGGGTAGGCAGAGGGGACGGACCGCCAAACAACTCAATCTTGGCATATCATATCTCAAAATTCAAGTTTTGTTAATAATATGCGATAAAAAATGGAGAATAATATTGACAAAACTTGAATTTGAGATTTGATAACGATGAAGATGGCATAAATTGAACTGATCTCATTAGCTAAGATGGTTAAGCGGTTGCCCCGGATAGGCAAAGGTCCTGGGTTCGAGTCCCAGATGCGACTGAAATTTTTTTATTTTCCGTTATTTTTTCCGTTTTCATATTTCATTTCGGTTATGTTAATATTATTTTCTACAATGATGAAATATTAAAATGAGGTTTTTTAAATCCCAATAAAAATAATTAATAATTAAAAATTGAATTAATGAATATATTGAAGTAAGACATTTTTAGTGCAATTATCAAAATAACAAATATAACTTTAAAACTTCCACGCATTTTTTAACGGCTTTCGTAGTTAGTGAAAGTACCCTGTTATTTCTTTAGTAATTTGACATTGCTTTACGATGTTGTGTATTAATTGCACGTCATTGAATATTGTTTTCGTACCTGCTTAACACACCGTTCTTTTCACAGGTCATCAAAATATGTCTTCAAATATATCCTAATGCTTCTCTGCCATTTTTTTGTTATATATTAAGGTCGTTAAATGTGTTTATTAGCAATTCTACTGGAAGCAATTTGATACTTTTTACAATTCTGTGAATTGCATGCTATTGATTTTGGTCCTTTCCATACATGAGGTCCTAATGAAAATAATAAGGCCGACGTCATCTCTGGGGATGCTGTGTGGAGGGTATTTTGGAGGACAGGATGGAGTGAACCTGGGTCTTGTCCAATATAGTAGGAGGGAGGAAAAACACAGGCCGGCAGATTATTCCACAGCTGAGCTGTCGGACATGAGAACGAATCATAGAAGCGAACCCATGGCAGCGCGTTTGGCGCGTTTTCAGAACGTGCAACGGTGCCTAGGGGATCAATTACGCTAGTTCCTCAGAGCATCTTCTATTAAAATACCGGTGTAACAAGGACAGCACTCCCACCTGCCGTCTGTGTTCTAAAGATTGCAATCCGTTTGTTAAGATAGGCGAATCTATCAAACGGACTGCCCTTTTCCGCGCAGAGCCAAGGGTTTTTTTCAGATATTTTGGGGCTCCCGACCAAAGTTGGCTGCCACATTCTACAGGGGGGCGCACTAAACTTGACACAATGTTTTCTTTATGGAATATGACATCAAAAACATGGGCTAAAACCTCTTTTGCTGTTTTAAGTCATTGAAAATGTATTATACAGAAATGAACTCTTGATGTTATTTGGTATTGTGTTTTGATTTTATGTATTTCATGTCTCTGATATAATTTTGATAGTTTTCTTACGGAATGGGACTTTAAAATAAGCTTTAAAATGTAGCCTAAAGTTTCTCTGGTTATTTCAATTGTATTTTTAGTACACTTTTATTAGCATTTAGTTATTTCTGGATTTTATTTAGTACTGCCATACATTTTTATGTTTGCATGTCGTTGAAATTGATTTTGATACTTGCTTGTCAAACGATATTTTCTTTAATACTAGACCATCAAAATATGTTATAGCCCTTCTATATTAGACGGCCTCTATGGTCGAGGGGTAAGGCTCTCGACTACGAATCCAAAGGTCGCGGGTTCAAATCCCGGCGTGCGCGAGTAAATTTTATTTAATTAATTTGTGTTGTTTCACAATTAATTAATTTTAAAATAATATATAGTATATATGCGCACTTTCCAGAATGGAAGATACTCTCAGTATCGCCCTGGTGAAAGACCACCGTTCAGAATTGAAACGTTTCTTGAAATGGCTTTAAGCCGTGTTTGGTGACCAGATCTGAATAGCCAGGTATTTTCCCACTTTCCTCTTCCCCTTCTATTTCCCCTCTCCAATACGTTCATCCTCACAACATTCCCCAATTGGGAATTCCATAGTCTCACTCGCTCCAGACGGTTGGGAGCTCTTAGTTAGGACTCTTGTGCGCTATTCATGTAAAAAATGTTTTTTTATTTTTATTTTTAGGCTGTTAAAAACGTTTAAATTATGTTATTATTTCTCGAGGTATGTGATAGTAGATAATTTCACATGTATTTTAACCCTTACCACTCCTTTGTCGGGTGCCAGCCGACATCACTATTTGTACGCTACAACTCAGTTGTCGGCTGGCGGCCGACAAGATAAGACGTGCGCGCGCGTTGTATTTTCTCGCACAAAACATGACACGTGACGTTCTTTCTTGTGATTATTCGATAAAAAACATTTAAATTCGCGTTTTAATAAGATTTTGACTGTTTTCCCTTTTTGTTTTACTATAAAATAATATTTTTGTAACTGCCTATGAATAAATTAATATTTTGACATTATTGAAATTACATTTGGCTGACAATTACAAGAGTTCCTCGGAAATCACAGAAAGTTTTTTTTTTATAAGTACACTACTATCACCGCTACATTAAAACATGCTAAAAAAATGGATAAAACGTTTTAAAATATCATATCATGTTATATATACAAGCCGAATTACCCGGCGTCGCCCGGAGTTAATTATTTATTTACATATTTAAATGTTTAATCTTTCAGGACTGAGTGGATGCAAACCCAATCTGAAAATTGCTAGATCCACCGCAGATTGCTCATGAGTTCCCAATAGACAAACCAGACCAAATTCTTAGCCTTCCTCGATGCAACACTAATTCTAAGCAAAACTCCTTCATTTTTCCAGCATCATATATTTTAACACGCACTACTCACAATTTGACATCTTTAACTCTACACCACACTCCATAAAGCCACACCGGCGATCTATCGAGCCTTTATAACTTTAGATACTTACTCACCTCATACTACCACCAGTCTATTAACTTTCTTATTTACATATATACTCAAACTACACTTTAAACCTTTCCGGCGCTGATAAGAACAAACTGTGCAATTTTCAGCGCAACCGGTAGAGTAATTTTCGAGAAAATCGAAGACAGGCAGACAAGCATTCATTTTTATACATGGAGATTTTTGGAAAATTACATACATTGTTTTGGTGGTGGTAATGCGCACGCCTGGTTTCAAACCAGGAACCTCTAGATTCATAGACGAGGATCTTCGTCGCTCATCCACAAAGTTCGTCGAGGTTTTATCGTTTTAAAATTGAAGCAATACTCGTATAGTAATTTTAAAAATTGTTAAAATGAAGTATTGAATACGAAATATATTAAATTTGAGGCACGTTCCAGAGTGGTGGATACTCTTAGTATCGCTCTGGTGAAAGACCACCATACAAAAACGTGTTTGGTGACTCGATCTGAATAGCCAAGTACTTCCTAAAATTGCTGTTCCCCATCTTCTTCCCATCCCCAATTCTCTTCATCCTCACAATAAACCCCAATTATCATCTCCGGGCAGTTGGGACTCTTGTCGGTATTCACAATAATCGGTACAAATAAAGACTTTATTCAAGGATTTAATTTCAATTTGTAACCATAATATCTACAGTGTCGATGCTCCCGACTGCAAAATTGAGCGTGTCGATCTGTAATTTTTCCCAAATGTAATGCGGAGTTCATAGAAATGTAGAATAAATATATGGCTAAGGTCTTTCTGTGGGGAGCAAATTTAAAAAAACTGTTAATTCTGTTTCCAGTATAACTAAGCATCTACAATGCGGATTTCCGTGGTAAAACAACACGGGTTCGCAGACCAGTAAATTACAACAATTCCCGTGCGTTCTCCGCGGTCGCATAACCCGTGTTGCAGCGGGCGCTACCACCGAAAGACTTAGGGCCAGTTTATCACTGCTGTAAATCATTGCTAAAACATAAGCTTCCTAATTTGACCGCTTAAGCCGAAACTGGAACTAGTTCCGGCGCTGTGACTGCTACCCGCTACCAGTGACAAATCCCATCTCTCAAATTTGACATTAGCGTAAATAATTGCGCCTAAAATTTACGTAAATTGCCTACTTTTACCAGTACAGACTTCGATGATTCATCGAGCGATGAGGAATTTTCGATGATATCAATTGATAAATAATGATTTTCAATCTCAACCAGTGTAAAGAGGAATTGTCAATGTGAGAACATAGTTTGTTTTCAACGGTTATTTCATCAAAATTTCATGAATAATGCACTTTTTTCAGCAAAACAAATACTATTTACAATTTGGTTATTATCATATGGAACCATGCTGATTGGTGTGTGGGATTTTATCAAAAATCGACTCTTAAATAAAGCCCTTGTAAAAATAAATATTGCATTGAAATGACAGCATGGTTGTGCAAACAAACCCGCAAACAGTGCTTTTTACAGGTTCCGGTACTAGTACCTACTACCTTGTGATGAATCTCATCTGTCATATTTGACATTTACACAAATGTTGCATTTTTAAAATAATTAATTCTATTATTGACTCACTTTCTTCATTGCAACTCATTCAGTTCAACATTCCTTGCCGTAGACTCGGAAACAATGAATTGCTTTTAGTCAATAAACACTCTACTAATTATGGGTACCATTCTCCACTGTCCAGAATGTCGAGATTTGTTAACTCAAGCCAGGGCCTTGAAATTTTTGGTACCAGTGTTAATGACTTTTGTAGGGCCTTACGAAATTAAAACTCCAAGATTATCATTTAGAATGTCTAAAATTATGGTACTAAAACCATGCTCAGGCTTTAACTTGAATGTTCTCTCAAATGTATATCTCTGTCCTCTTTTTGACATTGCTTCATTCTTGTATTTTGTATGTGCTGTTATTTTTCTGTAGCTCTTGTTTATTTCATTTCGTGTTATGTATTTTGTGTCCGTAAATAAATAAATTAATAATTACATACGTTAATCTGGCTAACAATTACGTAAATTACTAACCTTTTATCAGCAATGAGGAATGCCGATTAAATTAATTGACAAAAGATGACTGTCAATCTCTAGCAGTCTAAGCATAGTTTAGTTTTAGAACATAGTTTGTTGCAACGGTTAATTAGTCATAATTTCATGAATAATGGACAGATTTCAGCAAAATACTATTTACAGTTAGGTTCCTAGCATATGGAACCATGCGGGGTTTGTGTTGAGGACTTTATCAAAAATCAACACATAAATAAAACCCGCCAAAAATAAACAGTTGCGGTAGAGCACGTTTCATACATCGCGATGACATTTATGAATTTGCAAAGAAAAAGAAACACGTTCCTCTATTACAATCGTAGACACAGCGTGTAATATTTTTGTTTTCTATATTGTCTACGCTTACGACCTAAATACGGATTTTGCTAAGCTCGTCTAAAACCTTTAATCTCCGCCTGATAAACCGGCCCTTATTATATGTTCTTACTTGTTATTGCAAAGCGCCATCTAGGTCATTTTAATAAAGCAAAAGTGTTACTCAATCTCTGATTCGATCGTTAGATCCAAGATATAAATCAAAAACAAATAATGTACCTCTTCTAGCATGTCTTGTTTTCTGCTTTATTCTCTGTAAATATCTTTTAAAAAATATTTTTACATGTACCTAATTAAGGTTCAGTACTAAAAAATAGCCCTAATCACCACTTTATAGTTTGCTAACTCAAGGAATACAACATGTGATTTATCTGTAAATTCTATACGGGTAGTTAGGAACACATTAAAGGTGACAAAAATCTTCAAACGGAAATCTTTTAAATTCTGTGAAATAACTACATACCAAAATGTATGTAAGAGGTGCCAGAAAAAACAGTAATATTGTCGAACTTTTTAACCTAAAATTTAAGTACCTACGTATTTCATATTGAACTTTTATGCTTTCAGTCTAAGAAAATTTTCCACTGGAAACCTTTAACATTTTCTATGGCGAACGTATGTCTAAAAGTGTGAAAGGGACAATCGAGTATGAAAGAGACAGCGTGACTAATGGATATTCTCTTAACTACTACAATTCTATAATTTATTTACAAATAAATAATTTATAGAATTTCTTGTGTAAGCAAACTATGTATGTTTGAGTGCTGACCTTAAGTCCGTTGAGATATTTATTAATTCTTAAATTTAAATATTAAAACAATTTTTTTTCTTGCCATCAATAACTAGCATTGCATATGGAACTAAAGAGCCGCAGCTTCACATCCAAAGAGCCGCATGTGGCTCGCGAGCCGCAGATTGCCGACCCCTGCACTAGGACAATCCTGTGTTGAGATCAGCGGCTTTACAATTTAATAATAATCAAAAAATAGTTATAAGCGAATAATAGTACATGAATAAAAATAAGTAAATATTAATAAGTGAATAATACAAAATAAGTAATAAAAATTAAATAATAGTAATTAAATAATTAATTAATAATTATCAGTAAATAGTAATAAGCATATAATAATACATATATATTAAGTAAATATTAATTCTTTTTTTTTTTTTTAAACCCTCCTTTAATTTTTTTAACTGTAATCATTAACCCTTACCACTCCATTATTATTTAATATTTGCTGTCAGCCAACTCTAATTTAAATAATGTCAAATAGTAATTTATTGATAGGTTTTACTATAAAATAACAAAAAGGTTATTTTATACTAAAACAAAAACCGAAAACAGTCAAAATCTTATTAAACCATGAATTTAAATGTTTTTTTTTCGAATAATCACATGAAACAACGTCACGTGTCAAGTTTTGTGCGCGAAATTACATCGCGCGCGCACATTTTCTTGTCGGCTGCCAGCCGACAGCTGAGTTGTAGCGTGCAAATAGTGATATCGGCTGGCACCCGACAAATGAGTGGTAGGGGTTAACAGACATTGCGAAAAGTCAAATTTGTATTAATGCTAACATCGCATAAGAGTCGCAACTGCTCCCAAGAATTATTGTCCGGACCCAGTAAGACTTTGCATCCTCAATTGGGTTATGTTGTGAGGTTGAAGGAGAGGGGGGGAAGGAGATAAGAGATAGGATGATCGGAACGTACCCGGTACCTCGCATTTCACAGCTCATCACAACGCACGATTAAACCAATGTCAAGCAACGTTTTAGTTCTGAAAACCTTTTACCAGGGCGATACTGAGAGTATCTGCCACGTTCTCTTTTGGTTTCTGGCTTCGTGTTAAAATTAATCATGTTGGTACCCGCCTTACGATTCGAACTCCAATCAACAGACTGCCAGCCGAACATCCTGCCCACAAGGCCATCAACAACCTCAAAATTAAAAAAAAAAAACAATACATCGTACAAAATAAGCGCACAATGTGATTGAAATTTGTGATTAAACTATTTATTTTTAGCAGGCATTTTAAAAACCATAAAAAAATTATTATTTATTCCTTGTCCACTTTTAGAGCATTTTCAATGATTTTTTTTTTTTAAATCGAGTTTTTAAAGCTTTCGTTTTTGCACGTCGGTCTTCTACGGTTTGACATTAAAATGTAGAATTTTAGTAAATTGGACTTAAACATTTTCATTACTATGGCATCACCGCGTAAATCCGTTTTCGGGACAAATTATACTTAGTGCAGATTTGATGATATTCTTGAATCGCGAATTGGACAATTTATTTGACAGGAAAACAGCATGACTCAATTTTGAATCACTGTTTTCTTCCTCAATATCAAACAATGAGGGATGTACCTATACTTAATTTTTTAATACCTTTTCTATCGCGCTTACAAAGCTTAATAAGTTAGCACGCTGACCAGTAATTTCAAAATATGCTCTTGTAGTGCTTTTTAAAGTTAAACCCTTTTGAGTTTGTAACATTTTCATATTCCCATTCAAACATCTTAAACCGTTGAGCGTCATTCATTTTCTGTACCTTTATTTGTCGAATTACGCCAATGTTTTTGAAATTACACTATTTTGAATGGTTCAACAATATCACAATATTTATCAAATTTTCAAAATATCCAATATATGTCCAAGTACTTGCCTATATCCAGAAGTTGTTTTCTAAGTGGAAATAGACATAAACATACAGTTTGAATAAGGATGATAAATATCTCGGTAGACCTGCTGCTGTTTCTGCATGACCAGTCAATAATTGCCCATAACAATGATGTTTTTTTTTCCATTGGTCAAGAGTTATCACCATTGGTCAGAGATTTCCACATGGCAAGCCAATTTTAAAATTAGTTCCAAACATACAACAGCGCGACTTTACGGTTGGTAGATATAGGACTGGAAAGGTTAGGTTCGGTCACAGAATGGTTGCCGGGCTTTGACGTATTAGGTAAATAAATTATTATGAATTTAATCAAGGTGAAGCCTTGTTTTACGGGTGCCAATCACCTCTTCAAGGAGAAGGTGTTACTTTCAACCGGGTAGAGCTATGAGCCTCCTAAAGGTCGGAGCACTGTTCTTCATCATAATTTCAAAAATAGAATATAAATTAAAGAGTACTTGGTAAGTAAAAATCTATTAGAAAGGCAAAATATACAACAGAAAGGAACGTGACTATGGATCATTTTTTACGAATACCAACTGATCTAAGCTGTTCGGCAAAGCGGAGACTGCTCTGGAGAGTGGCCAAGATTCCTCGTGGCTGGCCTGACCCTTGGAATCCTCAGCAGTGAAAAAGTTACTGGATGGATGGCACGGGTCTCTCGTCTTAAGCCTGGTCGTAGTAAACTGCGGCCGTACTCGATGGCTGTGTAGATCACCAAACGATCTGATGTTTTTAGGAGCGTCGGTCGCGGAAATACTCCGGAAATCCGAACGACAATTAGTCCGGGAGTAACCTGTCGATATTAGACATCGTGCCGCCAACAGATGGCAAAGATGTACATCGATGATCTTTCGATCACTCCTTTTACTCGCAGCGTCATTTTAAAGTTAAACACGATCACTGTTCAATCTGGAACACATCTGGCGCGATTTCCCGCCACAATTTAACTCCGACACATTGCCGTTCAAAAAGATCCCAGGATCGGAATAATAACATCGAAGTAAATGAGTTTATGTCTACGTCATTGTAGTGCCGCGACTACACGATGGACCAACGTCCCAACTCAGAACCGAGTTTGATATACTGACTATAAATCGGGCAACTACACTATCAGCCAACGCTCCAAATACGAACTCCAAACTAGTGATGCCATTTTAGCTAAAATTTACCGATTTACCGATATTTATAGAAAGTATACCGAAATTTATAATATTATTGACAGAATTCATTTATCATTAGGTATTCATAATACAGGAAATAAATAATAGGTACCTATTATGCATTAATTATCAAATCACCCATCCCTTGTTTCTTGAAGTTCACAATAAAAAAATTTCTTATTTCATGTTTTTTTGCTTTCAAAATAATAGAAAAATATGACGAATTTCAATTCGATAGTCCCTACCGCTTTTCTAGAGCGATTGCGCCTGTTTTGGCACCGAATTTTATTTTTACGCACAGCCTGGGTTAGATTGCAGCGCAAAAAAAATATAACAACTAGCCCCGATTATATTTCGGATTACATGCATTTCGTTATTGAGGTGATTTTTCATGAAAAACGGCGCTACACAAATTATCTATTCATTTTGGGTCTTTTTCCTCATTCTAGACAGAGTTCAATCATGTTTTATTCTTCAAGCAGTACGTCCGTCGGGATCGCCTGCCGAACTCATACTGAACGTCCAATGTATGGAGGCCGGTTTGTGCAAGTTCGGTCAACTATTTTGAAGGTTGGGCCAGCTAGTTCCCCACCGGAGCAATCTCGAGCCAACTCGCCGAACTCGAGCCAACGTTGGGCCAACGCATACGAACTACCCCTCTACACAATCGCCCAAACATTCGAGTTTTGAGTTTGGCATATGACTACGTCATTGTAGAGTCGCGGTATCCTCACTCCGCGGCCAAAAACAAAGAGTAGGGAACGGAAATCGGACAAATTTTGCCATCCTTCAATGATCTACACTGCACGGTAGTCGTGTTATTTGTTATCCGGCCAGTTAAAGTTCTGGTTATTTTTTAAGTCTAACCCGGGGCTAGTTAAGTAGATAAACAGTGATGTTAATGTTATTATTTGGTTAGGAAAATGTTTATTCAACTTGAATAAATATTTTCATAACACGTTGCCCGGGGAATCTCAGTAAAGTCAAACATATTGAAACGCGAAAATATTCCGTACAAACAAAGTACAAAATTCTCAAATATCATTTCTATAATAAGGAACTCCAGTGAAAAATATAATGGCTTTAAAAATATATATTCATATTGTTAGATCAGCAAACACCGATTCTGAATATATAACTTTCATCACATATAATTTTAAGTAGAATTTAAAAATCGTTATTTAAAATTCAATAAATAATCGTCTCATTAAAACACCTTGTTATGTTGGCACCTTTGCATTTGGAACATCTGACGTCATATGTGTATTCTGTTTTTTTTAAAGTAAGTACATTTTTAATTATTCGATTTAGTTTTGTTTTTTTTTGGTTTCGGCGATATTTAAACTTAATTTTTGTGATTTTATACTCTTTTTTTTTTTTACATGAATACCGCACAAGAGTCCCAACTGCTCCCAACCGTCTGGAGCCAGTGAGACTATGGCATTCCCAATTGGGGAATGTTGTGAGGCTGGAGGTATTGGGGAGGGGAAGGGGAAGGAGAAGGAGAAGGGGAAGGGGAAGCGGAGGAGGGAGGTGGGGAAATACCTGGCTATTCAGATCTGGTCACCAAACACGGCTAAAAGCCATTTCAAGCAACGTTTCAATTCTGAATGGTGGTCTTTCACCAGGGCGATACTGAGATTATCTTCCACTCTGGAACGTGCGCAAATATGTTATATATTATTTTTAAATTAATTAATTGTGAAACAACACAAATTAATTAAATAAAATTTACTTGCGCACGCCGGGATTTGAACCTGCGACCTTCGGATTCGTAGTCGAGAGCCTTACCCCTCGACCATGGAGGCCGTCAAACTCTTTAATTGTTGTTCAATATAAAACTATTATTAATGACGCAAATTAGAGTATTCAATGAGCAAACCAATTATCAATACGAATATTATGATAATATTAATGCTCGATACTATTATTATTCTTTGAGTTAAAGTTTCTAAAAAGGTACATTATTTTATTACTTATGGTTTTCTATCAATTGAATATAAAATTATGTACGGTAAAGCTCATCCTTGTTTTAAAATTTGACAGTCTAACCTCAAAACTGATCAAAACCGACCGGCCATAGATTTGGGACATTTGGCAGACTTTGAAAAATTGAAAAAATATTCTGGTACTTAAGTTTGAACGTCATTAATGATAAGATAAAAAAAATTGGACCGGAGTTCCTTATGTAGCATACGTTGTTCTCATTTCTGACAGAATAATTCTTACATAACAACGGAAAATCTTAATTAATTAATAGCTAAATTGCAAATAGTCGGAACATGCCTCATGCTTGTACAAATCTTGATTTTCCACAATAACGCGAGTTTCCGTAAATTTTCAAGTCGGTAAATATGTATCTCCTCGCTACAGTTTGACAATGCGATCCGAAGGCGAAACAGATGTCCCACTTAAAAGCGTATTTACCCAACGGAACTTAATGTTTCATAGCACTGAAGAGAAGTTTGTTATAAGCATGTCAGTATGCCCGAATCAATCATTTACAAATGCTGTTTATTAAAAGTGTTTGAAAAGCATTTAATCTATAGTCAGGCGACTTTGTTTGAACCTCTTATAATATACTTTTAAAAAATCTATTTCAAGTCTTTGAAAATTTCGGGTATTCAGTTTTTCTGTAAGGTCTATTTACACCTACAATCATTACACAGTACACACGGTATAACCTTTACGATGGAATTAAATTTTACAAGGTGTTCAAAAATGTCAGAATTGGAACATTGGAATAGATCACACTTCTGGGGATTCGTAGTTCAGTGATTCAGTAGCTGGCTACGGTAATGAATAAAATATGTACGTTACATGTAAAATGATAAGCAATTTCTAGTTAATGCATTCATTTTTAATGAGAGCCCAAATTAATATTTTTTTATCTCCCTGGCGTGTGCACGTTTTGCTCATTTGCTAATAGGTTTACAAACAAGTAAATAATGAAAGCTTCAGTAACAAGGTCGCTTCTCGCAATTTTGATATATATTATCTATTCTTTGTGAAAATCGCTAACGAGTTCGGTGAAAACAGCTGCGATAATGTCATTTTTTAGTTATTCAAACTGCGATTAATACAGATTGTTTTTTTTTTCGGTAACTCCGAGACAGAACTCCGTCTCCGAACACAGGAGACCCTGAGGGAAATAATTTCTTTCAAGGCCTATATCATCTTTGGGGATACTGTGTGGAGGGTCTTTAAGATGATAGGAAGGAGTGTACTTGGGTCTTGAAGAGACTCATGTTATAGGATGGAGGAAACACAGAGGCCGGCAGATCATTCCACAGCCGAGCTGTTGTACAGACAAATGTGACAAATGTGAACCGTGTGCAAATGTTGGGCGCGCGTTCGGCGTGTTTCCCGACTATGCACCGGTGCCGAAGGGATCAATGACGCTAGTTCCTCTGAGCATCTTCCATTAAAATACCGGTAGAACAAGGTCAGCATACACACTTGATGTCTGTGCTCCAAAGATTGCAACCCGTTTATTAAGATAGGTGAATCTATCAAACGGACCGCCCGTTTTTGCACAGAGTCAAGGGTTTTTCAGATATTTTGGGACTCCCAACCAGAGGTGGCTGCCAAATTCTACAGTGGGGCGCACTTGCGATTTGTACAGGGTCAGCAGTTGTGTACTATTAAAGTATCTGCGGGCTCTGTACAATACGCCCATCTTCTGAGAGGCTAACTTTACTCGGGCTTCAATGGAGCCCCCATACCCAAGCTGGTCACTTAAGGTTACACCGAGCATATCAATGGAGGGCTTGTTGAGAAGATTGCTTCCATTAAAGGAGACTAGATTGTCATTTCGATCCCTTTTAGACGTAATCAGACATGATTGGGTCTTTTAAACATCAAATTCGACGAGGTTATTCTTACCAGAAGAGGTGACCCTCTCGAGGTAATCGTCCGTTCTCTGCTTCAAAGCCCTCCGAGCCGTTGGAGTTTGTGTGCCCTTTGAGGGGTTTTCAAACAAAACCAATCATGGACTGTACTGTCACCCGCGTAACAATGGATTGGTGCACATGTCAAAAGGACATTGATGTGCAACAAAAGCAATATCGGAGACAGAACCGATCCTTGTGGGACGGCAGCATTTATTGAATGTGAGGAAGAGATGAAACCATCAGCAACCGTCTGAATCAATCTCTCCCTCAAAAAGTCGGCAATCCACGTACACAAGGTAACGGGAAGTCCGTAAGAAGGCAGTTTGTTGACAAGACCTCGGTGCCAAACCCGATCAAAGGCCTTAGAAATGTCCAGTGAAACCGTTTTAATCTCACCATATCGTTTGGGGCACCGCCCCCAAGCATGCGTCACATACGCGAGAAGATCACCGCATGAGCGGTTCCGCCGGAATCCGTACTGGCGGTCGTAAATGATTTTGTTCTTCTCAAGGTATGTGAGCAGTTTGTCGTTGATCACACGTTCCATCACCTTGGACAGAACTGATGTGATCGCTATGGGGCAATAGTTGGCTGGGCTAGAGTGGTCACCTTTCTTAGGTATAGGACGAATGACCGTTTTTTTTCAACCAGAGGGCACAGAGCCACATTTCAGGTACATTTTAAAGAGCTTTGTCAAAACTGGAGCAATTTCTGCAGCACACTTCTGCAATACCAGGGCAGGTATTCCGTCTGGTTCATCGAGCCCCCAAGCGTGCTCGATGTTAATAAAGCTAGTAAGCTTGGGGTAAAATTCGCCCCAGATCTCTTCACACATCTCGAGGATTGGATGAGAAGTTTCCATTCGAAACTTTCGACCAAATGGCGTTACCATTCTAGGCACCCAACTCCTTGATCAAGGTTAAGTGGTAATGAAAGATCTTTCCAACTCTTTCTGTTCTAATGTTCTCTTATTTGCGTATCCAATGAATATAAACTATTCGGTCTGTGGGCAGGATTTCCTTGAATTTTTGCCGATATTTTGGGTCCGAGGTGGTCATTATCTTCATTGAACTTCCTTCCTTGTTTATTCAATCGACTTCATATTTTATGTATCGCATAAGATGGAAAAACCTTACCATAGACGCTGCTCAATTTACCAATAATGTCCTTTGCACCCTTTATTCACAAGATATCTTTATCGCTGAGCAGTACTGAAATATAGGCAATTCAACGCCTCGTTCCGCTGTGAATATTTTTTTGACCGGTTTAAAGATGTTGTGTCAGCAAAGTGCGAAAAACGTTGACGTTAGAAAATGTTACATTGGAAAACAAAAATCTTAAATTGAAAATGGTTGACGTTTACTACATTTTGCTCATTTTCCATCAGACTCCCATCGTATTATTAGATAAACTACAAAAGAATTTTTTAAAATATAACTTCGATATACTATAAATAATTTAGGTAAAATTTTATTTTTATAGTTTAACCCTACCGCTAAATCACAAAATATAGTTAGGTACCTTGAATCTTCATCTAATGTAGTACAATTTCTTAAATTGTGCTCTATCAACCTTATTGAATCTATTAATCAAAATGGATAAAAGAATTTTCATTATTTTTTTAAATTATAAAACTTCTTTAATTTGGTTTTGGTTCAAGAAGATATAGACGATTGAGAAAGTAGTATAAAGGAAATATATGACGCGATAATGAATTGTAGAAGTAGTCGGGGACGCCCAAGAAAGACATGGCAAGATCAGGTTAATCAATTACTTGAGTCGGGCCACATCAGGAATATGTAGAGTGTACCAGAACAGAGTTGTGTGGCAGTTATTCTCTCTGTCTACTTCTGCAGCGAAACGACGTGATGGTTAGTTAGTGAATTAGTTAGTTTTATTTACAAAACTCATAATACTCTTTTTACCAACAAATTTGTGGGAATCTTCTGAATGAAAATATTAAAACTTTTGTGTTTCTGAAATTTTCTTTGCACCCAATTAAACTTTTGTGTTCAGATATAAATAAAGTTACTTTGTGTGTTTACTTCACTCTTGTTTATTTTGTTGTTAATTTGTTCAGGAAAAATACTTTTAGCACTTTAACATAATGCGAAATTTCTTTAAAATTATTATTTTACAGAAAGACAAGACCTGATTCAGTTTTAAAAAATTGTATCAGAAAAATATGAGTGCCATTTGCCAATATATTACGTGTGGTACATTAAAATACATAGACATTTAATTAAATGTAAGTAAAAAAAATCATTGCTATGGCAACACCGGTTTTAGAACAAAATTAGTGTCAGGTTATATTCAACTTCCGAATCTGAGATTAAAAATGCAGTGAAAAAAATGAGTTGACAAGAAAAATTATTTAACTGATTTTTTAATTGCTTTTCATGAAGTGTACGTTTTTTCCTGGCGGTTTTATTTTATTTTGATTTAACATCGAATAACAGGCTTCTTCGTTTGTAAAACGTAAACAAAAAAAAACATATCGTACATTTATCTCGGAAAGTGTTAAAAAGTAACAATAAATTCTAATATTAAATTTCTTTAGAACGAATTAGAAAATGTATATATATATATATTTATAAGACTAAGAAATATTCTTAGACTAGAAAACCTAAAAAGAGTGTACTATGGAATTGTTCAGTCTATTTTACAATATGGAATTATTGGCTGGGGGGAACATATGATAATATTTTAAGTCCACTGAAAATAATTCAAAGATTGATAATAAAGGTAATTTAAAAAAAACCATCACCATTTTCCAGAGAAAAGCTTTTTACAATATTCAATACAGTAGATAAAATTTATAAAACATATGCAATTATTCAAATCTTTAAGGAAAAACGTTAAATAAATTACAATTTAATATATCCGCAAGGTATCAGCAAAACATTAAAATCCCGCCATTCAATACTAAGCATACGCAAAACACATACCTATATCTAGGAATAACTTTTTTTAACAATCTGCCATCTGATCTTAAAATTATATAAAATATCCATGAATTTCAACATAGATTAAAAAATTACCTCAAACTACTACTACTTTTTTTTTTATTATTATTAGATTTTTTTTGTCTTTTATTATTATCTTCTCTTTCTTTTCTTCTACTTTCTTTTCATTTCTTTTCTTTTCTTTAATACTATTACTAGTGATAAATTACAAAATTTACACGACAAATTCATATTTCCTGCTATTGTACAACAATATTTCAAGTTATGATCTGATTAATTAAGCGATAATCACTCACCAAACACAAGAACCTTGTTTCTTTATGGTGAGGAATAGCTATATTATATTTTTGTTACACTATATGAATCATGTCTTATTTATATACTCTCTGTAAAAAAAAAAATTATCATATTAAATAAAAAAATAAAAATCGTTGTAGAATCATCTCCTTACAGGATGTACCACTACGTACGAATAAAATATTGAAATTTTGATTGTACAGTAATTGGCTTGTAATATACATAAATGAAGCGGTTATTTTGATATTTTATGTGATAGGTAATGCCAACAAATATCGGCTAAAGCCAGCAGCGTAGCCATTCTTAGCAAATACTTGCAATGGATTTAGAAACAGTTACGCAACTGTCACTAAAAACACTCAACACGACAAAAATCACTCGTGCGCTCCATAAAATATACCAATACACGTTAAGAGTCTGAGATTTTCAAAAATATTCGTTTTCACATTTTTTTATTTATTTATTTAGTACTAGGCCTTGCTCGGGAACAATAATTGCATTGACAGCGAAAGTAACTATCTCCAAATATTTCATTCCAAACGTTTATTTCTTCAAAATATATCAAAATCATAAAGTTCTTAAGTAGGTACCTACTCGTGTTTTCTATTTTTAAAATATTCTACCCAAAAAAACCTTCTCCTTTTGAATATGCAATCTGTGGCTAACCAGAGTTTTATATCTACTGGTTAACCTAAATAAAACATGGCGGGTTCAATGTTTTTAATACTAATTTTAAAACGTTATGGCAACAGTTTTACATATTGGATTTTATTCAAACTACTCTCTAAACCTCCCCGATACTAATAAAAACAAACTGCTATTTTCAGCGAAAATCGAGGACAAACAAACTTACATTGATGTATATATTATATAATTAAAAATAATTAGAAATAATTTCATTTTTTAATTTCAAAGCCGGATTTTGAAAACCCGTATTCTGACTCCACTGCTACTAATAAACCAAAATTCAAGATTTCTCTCAGATTTGGATTACCTGGATTTCAATTTTCACTCAGGAGTTGCTTTACGTAACTGTTCTTAGGGCGGCCCACTGGAAGTCTTTCCTCTGAAAATTGAAAGATGGAATATAAATATTGTCCTGTTATTTTGAATGTGGTGGATAGATGTGTAAACAGGTATATGTCTGCCATTTTTTGGAAGGATTAATTTATCAAAAGTACGAAAACATTTTCCATATTGTATTTCTAGTGAGTGAGACTTCAATATTGCCCGTCTCGCTCTAAATCTCCGTCTTTGTCTCTCGTTCTAGGTCTCCGAAAGCACTGTTGTCTTTTCAACAAAGAAGTGCTGAGGAGAATAACGATCCATGTCGGAAAAATATTTTCCTCAGATTCTAAAAATAAACAACAGAAGACGTTTTTAATGTTGAATGTGCTGAAAAAGCATTTTTCTTGCATTCATGGGATGTCAAGGCTCTTGGTACCTACACAAGTTCAACCCACTTACCCATACAAACGTACGTGATACGGCCGCCATATTATCGCCCGAACGCAACAAGCCGGATCCCGAACGTTCAGGTACAAAAAAGCTACACCCGAAGCTAACGGATGTGTTCTAGTGTTTTCGTCTCTTCCATACAAATTACGTCACTAGTCACACGTATTGTCATTGCGAAATCTAATGAAAAAAACTATGTTTCTTTACCTACTTTTTGAATAATAATACAAAGGACGGGCGGTTGGGGATAAAACACTGTGTTTATCTTTAGGGTTAAAGACATTTTGCTTATCTGCGATTCCGATTACATGTCCATAACAAAGCTTTTTTTAAAAGAGTTTGCGGTTAAATTATCACAGTATTATTAAAAATTATAGGTGTATCACACATACTTAACACGTATAGTTTCTTATTACTTACTTTACACTTGCAGTTTATTATAATTTTTAGAATTTAATTCTCATTTATCTGACATTTCGAGCTTTTGGCATAGGTAGTTTACAAACATCGCAATTTCGTTAACTCGATTATTTTAATAGCATTATTATGCGACAAATGACTCGCAAATAATGTTTAAGGTCAATACTTTCTTTAACATTGAGTTTTTCTTTAGTTAAAACTAGGCAAATATCGATAGTTTTAAAGATTGTCATTCGCTGAATGACAGCTGTCATCCGAGAGAACCGGAACCGCAGTTAAGGAAAAAGTTTTTAATTTTTTTTTTTTTTATATGAATACCTCACAAGAGTCCCAACTGCTCCCAACCGTCTGGAGCTAGTGAGACTATGACATTACCAATTGGGGAATGTTGTGAGGCTGAAGGTATTGGGGAGGGGAAGGAGAAGGGGAAGAGGAAGGTTGGGAATACCTGGCTATTCAGATCTGGTCACCAAACACGGCTAAAAGCCATTTCAAGCAACGTTTCAATTCTGAATGGTGGTCTTTCACCAGGGCGATACTGAAAGTATCTTCCACTCTGGAACGTGCGCAAATATACTATATATTATTTTTAAATGAATTAATTGTGAAACAACACAAATTAATTAAATAAAATTACTTGCGCACGCCGGGATTTGAACCCGCGACCTTCGGATTCGTAGTCGAGAGCCTTACCCCTCGACCATGGAGGCCGTCAGTTTAATAATTTCTTCAAAAGGTTGGTATTCGTTCGTGGCGTCATTATTGATATAATTTATTTAAAGAAAAAATACTTTCTATTCGCCACTTTATTCATATTCACATTGACATGATGGGGTCATTGGGGTTCAGCAGAAAACAGGTAACTTAGTTGAGTGTCAAGTTTTTTATTAATGCACAATGTAAAACACATTCTTTACTGGTAGGTATTATGGTATCACTTAATTACACGAACTGTGTCTACGGATAATCTGCACACGGTCCAGTGGGGAGATTATCAGTCGTCTCGATGTTGGTGTTGGAAGTCTTGGTGAGCAGATGGTACTTCCGGTAGGGGGAGGTTTTGGTGCCGGGCGGACACGCGCTTCGGCTTCCGCTTGACGTCCGGTTTCAGACGGTTCAAGAGGATGATCAGCAGGATGCCAGAGGCGCTCGACTGCTGTCTGGTGGTGATTCCTGTGGCTGTGGGTATCTGCCTTGATGGGATCACGGCACGGGAGGGCAGGAGGCGAAAGGCACTCGACTGCACTCGAACGGTGGGCGTTGGTATTCGGCGGTTCTTGCCGAGTCTTCTCGCAGCGTTTCAGGCTGGAGAAGCAAGCGGCCTGCTTGCTTTGTAGGAGACGGGAGTCTCGACTACGACAACTGGCCGGACAATCTCTACTGACTCGTCTCTGTCCACTACTGATTTTGCTTCGGCCACAATCTGCTCTTTTAATCATATCCGAACTTTTCTTCGGGTTCCTTCGTGAACTGCGAACTGTGGTTCGGTGGTTTTTAATTAGTTCGCTGTTGCCGACCAAGTTATTCCTCTTAACCGCTCGCTTCTTCTGGCGACTACAAAATTCCTTGAATTTGAAGCCGGGCGTTTGTAAATTACCCGCAGGTAGACACCTCGGGTACCGTATTCGGGATTAGAATAGCTCGGTGTTTCCCGTACTTATGACCTGTATCAACATATTAGGAATATATAGAATACTAAAAATAATAATGTCTAGTATATAACAAATTTACATTAGAAATTAAAAAAAAAAAAAAAAAACAGAAATATTATTTTTATAATTAATATTAGAAGTATGAAAATAAATTCAAGAGATAGCTATTTTAAAAAACATACGCTTCCTTTTTAAAAAGGACCGGAATCAGGCCCCTGGGGCACTATTACAAGTACATCGATAGCTAAGTAGAATCGATAAGAATAACTAGGTTGTCAACGTGTGTTTATCAATATTCTGAGCACGAACCACGTAACACGTGAACAAGGGGAATACATTTTATTTTGATGTTCAATACGTCTCCGCGATAGAAAAATAATTATTTTTTGAGACATTGCTGAATTTATCGATATATTAGGCAGTTTGGGTCGTGCTAGCGACATTGATAAACTATACTGGACGTCTTAGTTTGTCATATCGATTCTCCTCTGTTATAAATATCGCCGAAATATAAATACATGGAGTAAACTTCAGGCTTGGATTCCCACGGTCCCGTACAAAACATGTTAGCGCGAACTGCTCACTGAACAGGGAAACCTGTACTTGTTCACAGAGGAAAAACTTTCGTAGTATATTTGCTAGCATCAAAAATGCGGATGATACGATTTTGTTACGAGAAAAATAATGCCTATCTGGCAAAAAAATAATGACACTCTTCGTGAAAAACACTACTGTTAGTTGAATTGACATGTAATATGATTTTTTTTATATTTTTAAAAACCTTTATAACATTCTTCAACCTGTTTATTTCAGATAAACTGATTTTTTTTCAACTCCAGAAAGGATACCTTTGGGGAAATAATAAATAATTTCCCTCAAGGCCTATATCATCTTTGGGGATACTAGGTGGAGGGTGTTTTAGACGATGGGAAGGATTGAACTTTCATCTTGAAGAGACCCATGTCGTAGGATGGAGGAAACACAGAGATCGCCAGACCCGTTCCCATGTGACTAATGTAAATAAAGCTGTCGCAAATAAACATTATGTACAAAAAAAACTATTGATTTAGTCAACCAACACAGTACAATCGGTCTCTAAAAGGTAATAAACCAACCCGAAACTAGTTTCAAATATAATTGTAAAGCCGTTCCGTCAGCAATTAAACAAATTTCTCAGTCATAAATGTGCAATATTGTAAAAGGGAAATGGGGCTAACTCCTGAAATAAATACCGTATCTGGCAGTGATGGGGTGAAGCCGGTCCGGTCTGAAATAAATAATTGCAAGAAAGTTGTCACGGTTTTTTTATAATAAAAAAATCATATTAAAATGGGATTCCACAATGAATTGACAGATAACGGACAAAAATAGATGTCTCTAGTTATTTATATATTTTTTTTTTTAAAGAAAGACAAATATTCCCTAGTTATGAATAACCTGACAATATTTGAAAATCTCCTACTAACATCACAGTAAGCGGAAGATATTGCTTGTGTCGTAATGGAGGACTTAGCCAGCCGAGGAATTGAACTCACGACGCCTGGGTGAGACCCAAACGCGATGCCAAACTCAGCCACTGACCGGTCGAATATATCTATATCTCTGTAAATAAACTAAACAGAGTTTATATGTGTGGTGTTCCTCAGCAATACATTCACGTATTAGATAAAATAATTACAGTAAGTATTATTTATCGACCGCAACAGAAAATAATAATTGGTGAAAAACTCTAATTTTTTTGTTAATATTCACGTACTGCGTGATTTAATAACTTGCCGAGTTGTGCGGTAATGAGCAAAGGGTTTTATTATTGGCGGACGTTTTCTCCTCGTTTCCAAAACTTATACAGGCGGACCTAGACTTTCGCACATGATTGTGTGCGAAAGTTAAATGTTCGAAAGTAGAAGGATGTAAAACAAAAAAAAATTATTTATCAAAAATTACTAAGTACATATTAAATAAAAATTATATTCTCTTAATAAACTTGTCCAGAGTTAGTTGTATTTTACTACTTTTTTTCGTTTCTTTATAGATAGTTCTTTAACATGCAGTACTATTATGGATCGCCCTACGCACTTTAGATATGCGTTCTCCATTGGGATCCTTAATATTCAAAAATGTCTCGAGATGCGTAAAAGCTTCGTTCATGTTTATTTATTGTTAAGATCTTGATGATTTCTTCTGGTTCTTCTTCCTCAATTTTAATTTGTGTACTATTTTCGTTCTCTTGTCGGTCCATTAGAAATTCATTAGTTAAGGGTTCACAATGAGGTTCAATCATCTCATTAACATCTTCACTGTTAACATCTAGGTTTAGTTCGTTCATTAGGTGAACTATTTCAAGTGTGATGGTTTCTGGAATTTCTTCAAAATTTATGAAATCACTCATCATTTGTAGGCGTGGTTGTTTCCATGAACCTTTCATCGTTGACTCTTTTATTTCAGCCCACGCGTCTCCAATATTGTTTATTGCGTTCCATATGTTATTATTCTTCCAGAAATCTTTTAACGTGGGTCCACCTTCCATGTCATTTGCCTCGATGACCTGATTCATTATCGACCGCATATAATATCGTTTAAACGTAGCTATCACCGTTTGGTCCATGTGTTGTATTAGACAGGTAGTATTGGGGGGAAGAAACACAGCATTGGTTTATGGGTATAAATTTTGTAGAGATTTCGGGTGTCCTGGAGCATTATCTAAGATTAATAATGCTTTAAATGGTAAATTATTAACTTCAAAATAATGTTTTACTGCTAGTACGAAATGTCAAATGAACCAATCTTTAAATATTAAAGCAGTAACCCAGGTTTTTTTATTGGATTTCCAAATGACTGGAAGTAATTTTTTATATTTCCCTTTCAATGCTCTAGAATACTTAAAATACTTAATATTGAGTTTTTCTGTAGATAAAACATCGCAAATATTGAGTTATTCTCTTATTAAAACGTCGCAAATATTGACATTTTTGATAAGAAGGCTTTAACCCTAAGGAAAAAGTTAAGGAATCTTCCCTAAAAAATAACAGGAATAGCGTCCCTGGTTCATATGCATTTCATAGTGCGACAGGGAAACAACTGCACGGAAACAAAACATTTTTGCATATTTGTAAAAAGCATTAACTTTGTGGCTCGCCATAATTTACAATAAAAAACACATAAATTTGTTGTAGACCACTTTTATTTTATTAAAACTCTACCGGTTTCGGAAGCACCCTTCCTTCATCAGTAGAATATTAAAACTAACTTATGATATAGAATATTGACAAGACATATAAATTTTAGGTGTAAAAATAAAACGATTTTTCAAAAATCTGCGAAATAGCGAATTGTGCGAAAGCCGACGTCCGCCTGTATATGATATTTTACTTATTTATATGTAAATATTTACTATTAATGAAACAAATTACATATATAACAAGTGTAAAGTATTAATTTTTAGCCAACTTTACTATTACAAAATTATAAATACATTGCATCCCTGTATACTGAGTTTTGGGCACCGAAGCCCGGGGGATTTTTTAGCACCGTAAGGGAAGGGTTTAGAATAAACAGTTTACGCACTGGAAACAAGAAGTGTTATACGCATAATTAAAAAAAAAAAAAGATTTATTGACAATGGATTTTTCGTGGATTCTACAAGGACAAGGAATTTTATGATTGTGGTTTATTATGGTCGTATAAGATGACCACATTTACATATCCGACCATGACTCGATAACTGTTATATCGGGCTACACCGTTGCAAAGTCTCTATAGCCCGCAACTGTCAAGTACAGAACCCTAAGTAAAATCTTTTATTAACAATAAAATTTTAATATAATCAATAAGGATGACGGCCTCCATGGTCGAGGGGTAAGGCTCTCGACTACGAATCCGAAGGTCGCGGGTTCAAATCCCGGCGTGCGCAAGTAATTTTTATTTAATTAATTTGTGTTGTTTCACAATTAATTCATTTTAAAAATAATATATAGTATATTTGCGCACGTTCCAGAGTGGAAGATACTCTCAGTATCGCCCTGGTGAAAGACCACCATTCAGAATTGAAACGTTGCTTGAAATGGCATTTAGCCGTGTTTGGTGACCAGATCTGAATAGCCAGGTATTTCCCCACCTTCCTCTTCTCCTTCCCTCCCAATACCTTCAGCCTCACAACATTCCCCAATTGGGAATGCCATAGTCTCAGTGGCTCCAGACGGTTGGGAGCAGTTGGGACTCTTGTGCGGTATTCATATAAAAAAAAAAAAAAGGATAACTTTGTTCAAACCACTGTGTTTAATATATAAATATCTAGTTTACTTAATTTATTATTTTATCCATGTTCTTTTTTTTATCAATTATTTTTACATATTACTTACATACTTTATATATTTGGTTATTATTTGTCTATACTTGTCATTATTCCTGAATTTTGCTTCTGAAATATAATTATTTATATATTAAAAACAGTTGTTTCAATAATGTTATTCTTATTTATTATTAGTTGATGTGTACCCGGCTTGCTCTTGATTTTATTTTTTTAATTTATGAAGTGGTGAATTCTTGGTTGTCGATTGGGTGCCATAGTTAATTTGACAGTGAAAGTAATGTCTTGTAATGTCTATTAATTGTAACAAACAAACATTAATACGAACATTTTATTTCATTACAAACATTTATTTTTTCAAAATATATCTAAATAATATAGTTCTTAACTAGGTGCTTATTTGTGTTTTCCATTTTTTAAATATTCTACCCAAACAAACCATCTCCTTTTGAATATGTAATCTGTGGCTAACCAGAGTGGTGTATATCTATGGGGTATTCTCAATACAACATGGTTGGTTCAATGTCTTCAATACTAATTTTAAAACGTTGTAACAACAGTTTACATGTTGGATTTCATTCAAACTACTCTCTAAACCTTCCCGGCACTAATAAGAATGAACTGTGCTATGACAGCAGCAAAATCGGTAGAGTAATTTTCGAGATAATCGAGGATATTCATTTTGTATACATAAATAATGACGCCAAAAAATCTATCGAAGAAAACAAAATTTAAGCTTCTTCCTGGTATTTTTAACGGTAGGTACGTAACAAAACAGAACCAAAGAGTATTGATAGAAATAAAATAAAAACACATCTATCCAAACTTATTATTTTCGTTTATGTTATGTTATTTTGATGTACCAGGATTGACTGCCCTAATTTATTGAAACTAGTTAACTCAAAAAGTACCACCCAGAGCAACAAGGTTTAAAGACTTATCCTCTCACTAGCCGGACGCGCACAGATGCTGGTGTCAGAGATTCAATCAGAAGTGCGAAATATTTAATCAAAATCAAACACTGAAGGATTCTGACATATTCTTTGATGCATGCATTACTTTTGGAAGAAAATTGAATCCTGTTTTCCTGTTACAAAACAACTCCGACTTCGTTTAGATATTGTGTACGTTCTCTTGTGTAACACGAATTTCAATGTTTTTTTTTTCTCCCATTAAATTTATTTGTAATGGTTTCTTTATCCGTTGCTTATGTGAGAAATAGTTAGGTGGCAGGCGAATTCGATATTTAATGTTTTATATTGTTTGATTAATAATTAATTTATTTAACTTTGGTCTCCATCTTAAGAATAACAATGTTAAAATATCCACAAAGATCCGCAATGTGTAATTCTGAACGTTATTTAAGTTAAAAAATTCGCCCGTCTGTCATAAATGATTCGTTTTACAGTTTTCCCCTAGCTACAAATCCGGACCCTGAGTTGGGGAGGCAAAATAAAATAAAAAATAAAAAATCGGTAGATAAATTCAGGTATAATGGTTTTTGTATCCGAAGTGGTTTTGTTTTTAATCTTGAGAAATTGATGAAATGTTTTCAAATATCGAAATTCTTTGATAAACAGATTATCAACTGCATTGGTCTGTCTGGGTCCAAGGAGAATTGTTAGAAATTTATGTTAAGTGGTTAACGGAACCAAATTTTATCGTTTTCCAAAACTTAACAGATGTTTTTATAGTTTTAATGTAAAAAAAAACCCATTTCAGCAATTTTTTTTTTTTTAAACCTTTTTAATTTTCTTTCGCTTGTTTATATTCGACCGGACCGGTTTCACCCTATCAAGGGCATCTTCAGGTCTGGTCGAAAATAAACAAGATTATTACATACATCCCCAACAATTATTAAGACATGTGTCTATAGTATAAGTATCAATAAATGTGAGGTATATTTTGTAAGGAGTGGTACTTACACGATGTTATTGCTGGATTTGTTCGTGAGACAAATTAAATATTTAGTTGTTTTATTTCGTGAAGGCTGTCTGTTTTATCTATGTAGCTATTGTGATATGTTTTACCCTGTGTGACTATTGAAATTAACAAAATATGTATATGCCCATATAGGGCATATATAATATAATACAAAAATAAATAATAAATAATGTGAAGTTTAACCGCCTCATGCTTTTGAACGAGTCACGACCGTGCGCTAAATGCGTTCCAATTTCTGCTAGCCCGAGTGACGCTCGCCTGTTTCGACTCGCAGCGTTCTATCTTTATAATTTAAAAAAATAAATCAATAACTTTGTTTAAATCACTCTTATAAAAAAAATATATGTTCTGTCTTTAGATAACACGAGTAACGCTCCTATGTAACTCGTCAAGGTTAGCGATGTATTTTACGTAGTTTGAATTTGCCTGCAGTTGAGATCGGTCGTGTTTTTGAGCTGCTTATTTCGTTTTTACTATATTGTGTTCACATGCATCGTGTATGTATGAATGCATCTTTTTATTCAATAAAATCACATCGTATCAATTTGATTTTTTTTTCAAATAAGACCCCTAATGGAGAGTGATAGTGAATATGAAGTGTATACACTTTGAATAAAACATAAAAAAACCCTAGGATTAAGTGTTTAAGGTAGGTTTGAGATGGTGATACTTAGAATAGAAAGTTATATGTGCCGTGACCACCTCACTAGGAGAACATGTGCTGAGGTGTTCAAGTAAATGTGTTAAATGTGTACACGTATTGATGGGTATTGATTAGTTAGTTTTGGAGTGGTGTACATTCAATTGTAAAGTTTTCTTGCGAAGTGTTTTTGCCCGTGTGAGGTGTTTGCTATCGGGAGATTTTCATTGTTTTACACAGTTGGACTATTTACTTAATTCATTAATAATATAAGTTACAATTTATCTATAAACTAAAATTTCCTATGTAACTGTAACACGGTTGACAAATGTCACATGAGAACGGGTCGCTTCTACTAATATTGATATAAGAAATAATTTGCAATCCTCTATTTCCTCCATCATGCAACGTGGCCTCTTTAAGACCCTCCACATAGCATCCCCAAAGATGTCATCTGCCCCGAGTAAAATGATTTCCCTAGCTAATACAAAAATACTTTTTAAATAACGCATCCTACAAAAAATGCCTCCATAAAACAAATAATATCAAAATATATATTCTATTTTCAGTGTGACAGACAGTTAGTTAATCCCAGTTAGTTACATCGACGTCACCCAGTAGACCGAGGTATTACGCAAAAATGTATGAAACTAATACGACACAAATTTAGTTGACATAGTAAGTGATTTATCCCTTTTTATGTGGTGGTGCGTTCTTTAGACAGGGCTGTCCAATGTGGGGTCGCGGTCATCAAACACGAAAATGGCGTACAGAGAAAATGCAACGCTTTTGAAATGCAAATATATTTCTCACCGCGGAATAGTGACTAAGGCGCATACCCTGGCGTCACGTCAGAGAACACAAAGGGAATTTAATTAAATTTATTAATTAAGATAATCCGAGCTATTTTCGCAGCGAGGTAACGGAAATTATGAAATTCTTAACACTACCAGAGATTTTCTGTTGCATCTTCATTTTTATAAACAATTTTTACCAATAAAAAAGATAAATAAACATTTCCGAGTTTGTAACCTGACAATATTTTAATTTCTAACTGCTTATGCAATGATGGAGGACTTAGCTAGAACAGTAATGGAAACCATGATGACTGGGTGGTACCCAGATGTATTTGTCAACTCAGTCATTAACCGGTCAATTTCATAAAATAAAAACGAATCTTATTTTTTTTTTTTACAGTAACTCCACACAGGAGACCCTGATAGAAATAATTTCCCTCAAGGCCTATACCATCTTTGGGGACGCTGTGTTGAGGATCTTTTAGAGGATAGGAAGTAGTGAACTTGGGTCTTGAAGAGACCCATGTTATAGGATGGAGGATACACAGCCGAGCTGTTGAACACAAGAACGAGTCGTAAAAGCGACCCGTTCTCATGTGACAAATTTCAACCGTGTGCAAATGTTGGGCGCGCGTTTGGCGTGTTTCCCGACTATGCACCGGTGCCGAAGGGATCAATGACACTAGTTCCTCGGAGCACCTTCCATTCAAATAACGGTCGAACAAGGACAGCATTCCCACCTGACGTCTTGCCCCAAAGATTGCAACCCGTTTGTTAAGATAGGTGAATCTATCAAACAGACCGTTCGTTTCTGCACAGAGTCAAGGGTTTTTTTTTCAGATATTTTGGGACTCCCGACCAGAGGTGGCGGCCAAATTCTACAGTGGGGCGCACTTGCGATTTGTACAAGATCAGCAGTTGTGTACTATTAAGTATCGGCAGACTGTGTACAATACGCCCAGCTTCTGACAATGGGTCTGTGTGGTAATTCAATTTGTATATGAATAACGGTATCCAAAAATTGAACATGTGGGCTTGGGTGCGAAAATGAACTATTTGAAATATTGCATGTTACAAATTATGCTGATGAAACGGTGCTGATTTTTAGCAGTATGAAAGATCAATAGTAAAGAAAGGTGCCTCGGATCTAGTACGAACGAAGTATGTTTGAAGAATGATCTAATGATGAATGTAATTAAGTCTAAAGTCATGATGTACGAAACCAGTGTGCAATATAGTGGTGAATGATGAATAGTCGGAACAGGTCGATGAGTTTGTGTATTTGGGAAGTATGTTTACGAGAGATGGAAAGACTGATAGGGATATTGAAAGAAGGATGAATGCAGAAAACTCCATTAACGGAGGACTGAACGCGGTTGGCGCTAACAAAAATATGTCCAAAGAAGCGAAGCTAGCAGTCCACAATAGAGTGCTGATACCAACCCTGATGTATGGTAGTGAGGCATGGAACTGGCAGAGGAAGGATGGAAGTAGACTGAACGCTGTAGAAATGAGATCTCTGATGCGAATGTATAGTAAAACCATCTATGATCGTGTGAAAAATATTGAGATTCGATTGAAGAAAGAAGTGTAAGGGGAATATATGACGCGAATGTGAATGGAAGAATAAGCCGGGGATGTCCGAGGAAGACATGGCACGATCAAGTGAATAAAATACTTTAGTCAGGCCATGTCAAAAGTCAGAATAACAGCAGAGAATGTATGAGACGTTGTATGAATGTGAATGAAGCAAGAAGTGTATGCCAAGATCGAGTTATTGGCAGTCCGTCCTCTCTGCCAACCCCTGCGGGGAAACGGCGTGGTGGTTAGTTAGTTAGTTAATTATATTATGTTGTACATTATTGTTCACTTGACAACAGGTCCCGAGAAACCTGGTATCACTCGCGTTGAGAATCTCTTGGATAGACGGTGCTAAAAAAGGTTGAAAAAGCTATGCTACTGTTCCACAATGGAGTGCTGATACCAGCTCTGATCTATAGCAGTGAGGCATGGAATTGGTCGAGAAAGGATGAGATAGACTGAATGTTGTAGAAATGAGATCCCTGAGAGGTACGTGGTCTAAACCATTATTACAGATGTGGAGATTTAAAAAAAAATGCAAGGTCGGTGTAAGCATAATGAGCAAGATTAAGAAATGGACCATTAAATGGTTTTGACATGCAGAGCGGATGAGCGGAGAAAACACACAACAGTGAATGGTAGAAGAATTCGGTGACGTGCGTGAAAGACATGGCACGACAAAGTGAATCAATGCTTTTTAAATTTTGTTTCTTTAATATAGTTAATAAATGCAGCCAACTATGCGTAAATGCATTTATTTTTATAACCGTCGTAAAAATGCTATGCATTATAACGGAGAGTAAAATTCGAAGCTATTTTGATGTGTCAGCAAAGTCGTAAAATACGTATTATAGCTTATGTAAACCTCTAATGAGCAGTAAACTGTGGCTTATTTCAACCGCGGGCTTGCTGGAAAACCACATCAAGCCAGGCCATAACACGGAATCAAGTTGGCCCGCTATTTATATTATAAGATCCTCTTATATAATTACAATCAGTATTCAACGCTGCATCAAGACTTATCATCGGCGTGTCTAAATATTCTCACATTTCAGAGCATCTCAAAAATCTCCACTGGCTCAAATGTCCTGTAAGAATCCAATTCAAGCTCTGCTGGATGGTATTTAAGACACTTAACGGAATGGCTCCGGCTTATTTATCAGAACTGTGTATTCCTGAAAATACCAATTCACGGCAGTTCACCTTTAGGTCAGCAGCGTTATCAGCTATCGGGAGGTTGAGGGAACCAACGCGCACAAATAATACTAAGTTTGATGATCCTGCTTTCGGAGTATCAGGACCTATAGCCTGGAATGAACTGCCGCATGACTTAAGAATTATCAAAGACTCGACAGACTTCAGAACTAAACTTAAAACTCATATTTTCAGACAATCGTATCCATAAATTGAAGAAATGCAGCCGTAAATTGCTTAGTTCTTACTTTATTGCTTTAGTGTTCACTTAAAGTCATTAAAAAGAAAAGGTTTAAAAATTCACGCATCGGTGCGCAAATTGGCGTTGGCCAAGATTGTGAAGTTGAAGGGGTGTGGTGGATGGGCTGGATTACATGATAGTTACTAGTGATGGGCTTGGACCTAGTTTTGCTCTGAGGCTAGAGCTAAAACATTTTTTATTATGTACTTTTCCACCTCCCCTTTTAGGGAGTGGAAAAATTAACCCTATTCTTGCAACCCGAGGCAGTCATCTACTTCTGACTGGCTCTAGCCGGATCCCTTGTGCACTTCCTGATGGAGCATGTTTGGTGGTGACGGCCTTTCCGTCTCCCCGACTCAGTGCCACGCTCCCGGCCACCCGGACCCCTCTATATCCCTAGTATTTTCAGGGTATATATATTTTTTTTCTTACCCTCTCCCCAATCACACTTTTCTTAAGGGATAATCCTGACGACTGGCGCAATGTCTCTTGGGAAAATGTGGTGGTGGAAACAAGAAAAATTGGTGGTGGAAACAAGAATCCACCTGACACTGCTTCGGATGGACTGCCTTGGTGTCCTGGCAACGGCTAGTCCTAAGTAATCTTAATTAAAAAAAAAATTCTCCCGTTTACTGTTTTATGTTAGTATTTCTCCGCGTCCCACCATGTTCATCTACGGACTACGGACGAGTAGAGCAGAGCCACTTTTGTCGACCGTACATATGTACTAACCATTTTGGGCTGTGGAATTTTACTAACCTCCTTCATAGCATTAGCTTAGAAGACACTTGAGGGTTTAGAATCATTTATAACCTTAGCTTCGTTCAACCAAAAAATTAGAGTCCTCGACGTGCACCCCGAAGGAGTAACCATAAGTTACTTACACCGGGGTGGGAAAGTGGTGGGTAACCTCAACTGAAGCTAGAGCTGAGAACCGGAAAATTCCTGATTTAGCCGGTAATCTGGACGGTTTCTAATTGGCTGTCGTTGGTAGTTATAGTTGCGATTTCTACCGATATTAAAATAATTATTGATATTGGGGCCTGGCAGGACATCCCTTATAGTTTGCCGTATGAGCCACTAGGCTGGAGTATCTTTCGGGTTTTTACACTTCGAGGATCTGTGGGGCTCTCCGCATTTAACACAGTGAGTGCCTTGGTACTTTGGTCTTTGGGTCTATGGTCCAATTTATATTCAGAATACCATTACTATAAAAATAATCTTAATCTAATGTAATTAAAGAATGCAAGGCTGATCTAAGCATAATGAGTAAGATTAAAAAAGGGACGCTTAGATGGTTTGGGCGTGTGGAGCGAATGAACGAAGAAAGGAGTGTAAGAAGAATGTATCACGCAAATGTGGGTGGAAGAAGAAGCCGGGGACGTCCAAGGAAGACATGGCACGATCAAGTGAATCAAATACTTGAGTCGGGCCATGTCAGAAGTCGGAATAATAGAAGAGAATGTATGAGACGATGTATGAATGTGAATGAAGCAAGACGTGTATGCAAAGATCGAGTTGTTTGGCGGTCCGTCCTCTCTGCCCACCCCTGCGGGGAAAAGGCGTGATAGTTAGTTAGTCAGTTAGTTAGTTAGTTAGATATTTCTCCAGTGAATCGCATTGCTCTTTCGAAAAAAACTCTAATTACCTTTTCCCTTCTGGTCGGTTCCCACTCCAACACCTAAATATTCGTGAATATCTATCATTATTTTATATGGTAGTTTAGTTTTAATGTATTCCTGACGAGGGAAGGGTACTTTCGAGACCGGTCGAGATTATTATATTAAATTAAAATGGTAAATAACAAATTTACATGTGTATGTTTTAATTATGACAAGCCACAAAGTAAATGCTTTTTCACTAATTTGAATAACTATTTTCATCGCTTTGTTATGTAATGTAATATAGTTCATAATCTATATATGTAAAAATCAATGTAAGTTTGTTTGTTCGTCCTCGATGTTCTCGAAAGTCACTGGATCGGTTTCGCTGAAAATAGCACAGTTTGTTTTTTATTAGTTCCGGGAAGGTTTAGAAAGTAATTTGAATGGAATCCAATATGTAAAACTATTGCTATAACGTTTTTAAATTAGTATGAAAATCATTGAAGCCGCCATGTTTTATTTAGGTTTTTTTTTATATGAATACCGCACAAGAGTCCCAAACTGCTCCCAACCGTCTGGAGCCGGTGAAGACTATGGCATTCTCAATTGGGAAATGTTGTGAGGCTGAAGGTATTGGGGAGGGGAAGGAGAAGGGGGAGAGGAAGGTGGAGAACAGGGTAAATACCTGGCTATTCAGATCTGGTCACCAAACACGGCTAAAATCAATTTCAAGCAACGTTTCAATTCTGAATGGTGGTCTTTCACCAGGGCGATACTGAGAGTATCTTCCACTCTGGAACGTGCGCAAATATACTCTATATTATTTTTAAATGAATTAATTGTGAAACAACACAAATTAATTAAATAAAAATTACTTGCGCACGCCGGGATTTGAACCCGCGACCTTCGGATTCGTAGTCGAGAGCCTTACCCCTCGACCATGGAGGCCGTCAAAAGGTTAGCCCCTATATCCATATATAACACTCTGGTTATCCACAGATTCCATATTCAAAAGAAGAATGTTTTTATGGGTAGAATATTTTCAAAATGGAAAACACGAGCAGGTACCTACTTAACAACTTTATGATTTAGATATATTTTGAAATAATAAACAGTTGGAACAAAATAAAACAATCAAATGAATCATTCTTTATTTGGAGATGGTTACTTTCGCTGTCAAATCAATTATGGCACTCTAATGACAAGTGAAAATCCCGAGCAAGGCCGGGTACACATCACCTAGTAATATAATATAGTAAATAAGAGTGTTATATTATAGTGTGTGTTCGTAATCGTAAATAATATTTCTGGCATTCGATGCCTGATATTTTATTCTGAATTAACATGTATTTCTTTATTACGTTTCCTTGGGGGCATTTGCAAATGGGGAATATTACATTAATTTTTAATAGCTCCGTCCAAAAATGAAACATTTCCTTTGTCTCTGCTAGGTACTATCTTAGCCTTGATCTAAATATTCTACATTTTTTCATCTTTAACCCCGCTGAGATTCAAGGACACCCCGCCATTCGAGCGTTCGTTATGGTCTCATTCTTACTTCCTTACTTCCCTGCTTCATAGCTTTCTGGGTAAACACTGATGGTCTGAAGATAAACACGTAGGCCGAAAATAAGTGAAAAATATTTTTCTTTCGGTTTCATGTAACCTTTACTGCTTTTTGAATATTTTTAAGATTTTGAGACATTCTTCGAGTTAAAGGGGAATTTTCGCACGAGTAGTATTTCACGTCTCTTTTGGAATATGTGGTTTTTACCACATCTGTCGATGACTTTATAAATATCAAAATATCGTTTAATAACTTGGTAGAAACCCAAAACACTTGATACACCCGGTTTACACTTTTTAAACAACAAATAATGATATCCTCACTATATCAAACGGGCCATATAGAGGCACATAGATAAGACGTAAACAAAATTCAAGCATGTTAAAACTTGTACTAAACTTGATCAAAACAACACGTGTCAGTTGAAAGAGCTCTGAAACAAACAAAATCGTCATAACAAAATCCGTACAAGTTAAAACTTGTTCAAATACATACCCAACACACGGCCTATAAAAGCCCATACATACGATATGCTCATTCATTCCCGCTCACGACTCGGACCAAGTAACATCTCTACTGTAACGCTGCGTCACCGTGAAAATCAACCAGCATCATTCATCTTCATTCTACCCGGAACTGCTCCCATCAATAGGCGAGAGATCTCCATTCTACCCGAACCTGCTCTCATCAACAGACGAAAGACTCCATTCTACCTGGACCTGCTCTCCTCGATAAATAATACTTCAACATATACCCTTCTTTCTTGTACGGGCCCTACAAGTCTCGTACACTCACAAAGATTTCCTGTCTGAGGGTTTCATTTGCAAAATATGAAATTAAATTATATTATAAATATTTGTAAGGTGAGGTGTTTTAAGTTCAGTTGAATGGTTTCGATGATAGTCTATATTTGGTTTAAATATATTTTTTGTTTAGATATCCCTATGTGACGTTCATCTAATCAAAATTTTAATTTCAACAGAATAAATGACACTGCTTCCCAACATGTATAACATATGTAAGTATGTTAAAAGGAATTATAGCATTGATAAATTAAGTGAATGTGTCGATACTTAAATTAAAAAGTGATTTATTTCACTAATTGAGATGTGAATGCCTATCAGAAATATGTTTTATGTATACTCGTATATAGGCTTACAGCAAAAATCTGTATGACGAAAGTTGATCTTTTGGATCAACGTATATATGCCTGCTTTGGTAACTGATCAACAAATGTGGGAGGATCAACAAAAACCTGACGTAACGTCGAGGCTGATCAACATAGTACAAGAATGGATCTCTGTATATAAATATATTCATATAAAAACCATATATGTGTACGATACTCATAATTATAAATTACCAAAAATCGTAAAAAGTAAAAAGTACACAACTGGAAAAATAAATCTAAATGAGTACAGGAGTCTGTGGCTTTGTACTAAATAGAATAATTTGCTGAGTCGGCAACACCCGAGAGGCTACCGCCTTTTACGTCAGCGATTACTGTGAGTCAAGAAATGACAACACGTCAATTACGTAATGTATTTATTGATACGATATTGTAGATTAACTGCAAAAACTAAAATTATGCCTTTTACAGCATGACAAATTTACCCCTAGCTTATGAATTTGTCCTCTGTTGAACTCTGCAGTTATGTCAGAAGTGATAAAAATTATCTCAAATTCCATTGTCTTATATTGAACTCTGCTGCTGCGTTGGCGATGTGAATTTGATACATCAGCATATCATACAGCATCATCATTACTCGTCTTCCAGTGACATCTATCTTCCTTCAAGAAATTGAAACATACAAATCGTTAGATTTTTTTTAGTATAGACACAATTTTGATTTAGTTCCATTGATCCCCTAAAGGATTATTTCTGCTGTACGTCACCATTTATAAAGTAAGTGTAACTATGCAAAGAGGATATGCTGCCTTATTATTATTAACTAGGCGTGTCTCTTTCTGAAAATTCGTGTCGCATTTGTACTTGTTTTCCTGAGAAGCTGATAAATTTTACTTAAAAACTGTTCTGTTTAGGTGGAACGAGCAAAACAAATCTAATTTCGGGCTTAGCTCTTTCAGATGAAACAATTCCATGTACTTTAACAAAAAACCGAGACAAAGTCTCATGGGGTAGGAGGTAAGTACTACCGTAACAGCGTGTACCAAAGGTAATAAGCAGTATTTTTCTTCATTTTACATATTCGCAAATGGCTGCCTATTTCATCTTAAAGCGACGCAATGGGAAGTAATTCAAAATCACTTGTTTTTGGTTTGAGAATTTGATGGCCTACAAATATCATAGAGGATTTAATTAAATACTGCAAGTAGAACACACCTTGGCCTTTCATTTAACCGTCCATTTTTTGTGTATTGGACCAAAAAAAAATACTCAAAGTTCAAAATCTTCAACTTACGAACCATTTTTCCGATATTACCGTATTGTTCAATGTGGCAAATTATTTTTTTTAGAATATGACCCTAAAACATTTTATATTAAATAAAATAAAACAGGCGTTTTATTTGCGAAAATCGAAACATGCAGCCGATGTTAAGCAGGAATTTCAACCTTGTAGCCACCTGCATAAGAAGCGCGGGATTCCGTTAGAATTTTGACAAGTGGATCGCCTTAATATGTAGAGAGTTATTATTTATTAATTCAAAATAATGATAGTATTATTACGCAATACGATAAAGATAGTGTTTTAAAAAAGAAAAATATTTAATAAATATTTTATAAATTTACATAGGCTTAACATTTATCAAAATCTAATCAGAAATATAACTTTTTCTGACCGTCCCATTGCATGTTTTACAAAATATATAAAATACGAATATGATTTTTAAAGTGGATATAATTATTTTTAATCCTTTCTCGTTGCTTTTTTGTAAATAAACATAACCAAAAATTTGTAATTCGCATTACAAAAAAAAAACATTGAAGTTACGTAGTGTTCATGAAAAAATTAAACTACACACTGTTCTTTTTTTTTAATTTATCTTATCGACATGTTACAGAAAAACCTTCAGAGCATTTTTCATTGAACAGTATGAATAAGAAAAGAAGAAATGAAGGTTACGACTTAGTTACGGTATTGGAACCTTCCTCTTATAGGGAATATGTTTAAGTATTATTTAATATGTACTCGTGCATATACATTTTTTAATTCGTTTGACATGTTCATAAAAATGTGTTTTCCATTTTAAATGTTGATCAATTTAGACCAAGGTATTTAATTTTGGAAATTAGAAGTATAGAATATGCTTGATTGCAATTGTGCAATATGGTATGTTTTTTGTTTATAATTCTAGTTTTAATTTAAATGTTTTATTAGAAAAGGGGTAAATTTTTTATTTGAGAGAAAAATTTTATCGAACGAAGTAACCATCACGCCGTTTCCCAACAAATTTATTTTCTGTCGTTTATTCCGTTTTCTTGTTTCATTTGGGTTATGTTAATATTATTTTCTACGATGATTGAATAATAATGGTTAATAAAAAAAATGAGATCTACAAATTAAACCTGAACACAATCTACGAGTGTTTATCACATGTTAGCATTATCAGCCATTTTAGATTAGTGGTTTGTTTTTGACAACTGGAAAGGTTAGTCACGTTTTTGTGTGTATTAAATTTTGCGTTAAACATGGAATAAAGTGCTCTAACGCACTTAAAATTTGACTGTGGCATTCGGCGAGTCTACTTTGTCTCAAAAAAGTGTTTATAAGTGGTACAAGCGCTTTACAGAAGGCTGAGAAGATGTTAATGACGATGAGCGTCCTGGAGTTGCAACCACGTCACAAACGAAGAAAACATCGAAACAGTGAAGAAAATGGTTTTGGAAAATCGTCGAATCACTATTAGGGAAGTTGCAGAGGATGTTGGCATATCAATCGGCTCATGCCATGCAATTTTTTGGGCATGAAACGTGTGGCAGCGAAGTTTGTTCCGAAATTGCTAAATTTTGAGAAAAAGCAACGTCGCATTAGTATCGCTCAGGAGTTGTTGAATGACGTCAACGACGATCCAGATTTGCTCAAAAGGGTCATAACTGGTGATGAAACGTGGGTATATGGTTATAGCGCTTTGCCACAATTGATGAGATAAAGTCAGAATCGAAGAACGAGCTGATCGCCATACCGAAAAGCGCATTCCAGAAGTGCTTCGAGGATGGGAAGGAGCGCTGGCATAAGTGCATTATGTATGAGTGGGATTACTTTGAAGAAGAGAAAATGGATATTGATGAATAAATAAATACTTTTAGAAAAAAATCTATATTCACTATTTCTTTTGAACACACCTTGTATATATATCAAAAAAAGTTTTTTTGTTTATTTATCCTCGATGTTCTCGAAAATTACTCTACTAGTTTCGCTGAAAAGAGGGCAGTTTTTTTATTAGTACCGGGAAGGTTTAGAGAGTAGTTTGAATGAAATCCAATATGTAAAACTGCTATAACGTTTTAAAATTAGTATGAAGAACATTGAACTCGCAATGTTTTATTTAAGTTGGCCCATAATAATAATAATAATAATAAGAGTAAATTTCTATAGCGCAGTTTTCTGAAGGTTCACCTCAAGTGCGCTTTATACTAAATAACCTAACCTAATATAATTGTAAAATAACAGATTTACTACAGATATACTTCATAGTATATATGCAAATTAAAATGACATAAAATATTCATGAGCAGGTAATATAAAATAACAATTTAGAAACTAAGGGTCTAAATAATCAAATATCACGTAGGTACAAATAACAACAGAGCGAGAGAAAATTATATGATATTATATACATGGTTTTTCACTGAATACCAAGGGAATTAAATAACAAGGGGAGAAAACCACAACTAAATAAGCTATGGAGGATTAACAGAAAAAATGACCTGAAATTCGGTGTCTACGAACATGAATTTATGTTTTATATCGGATAGGATTTTTTGAATAATTTTGTTTTCAATACCCGTTTGAACTCTGGTAAATTCTGGATGTTAGCAATATTTGGGGGAAGCTTATTGCAGATGACCGGGCCGGATATACGAAAAGCGCGATCATGGCACACGGGTTTATTTGACCATAGATATACCACTCTGGTTAGCCACAGAGTGCATATTCAAAGGAAGAAGGTTTTTTTGGGTAGAACATTTTCAAAGTGGAAAACACGAGTAGGTACCTACTTAAGAACTTTATTATTTAGATATATTTTGAAAAAATAAACATTAGGAATAAAATAAAATATTCAAATGAATGTTTCGTTATTTGGAGGCAGTTACTTTCGCTGTCAAATCAATTATGGCACCCTAATGACAAGCAATAATTCACAACTTCATAACTTTATTCCAAAAAAAAAATCCCGAGCGAAACCGGGTACACATCAGCTAGTAAATAAATAAAATAAAAAATGAAAAATAGATGGTAAATAATTACAAAGTCTCGTTTGAAAATAGTCCGTAATTTATCACACGAAAAGTTTGTTAACCCCTTGGGTTAAGAATAACCTGATAAAACTAATGTTTCAAATAGCCAGTCGTGTCTGATCACGATCAAAGGGGATCGAACATAGAACCTGATCTCCTTCAACAAAAGCAATCTTCCCAACAAGCCTTCAATTGACATACTCGATGTGACCTTAAGTGACCAGCTCAGGCACGGGGGATCGATTGAAACCCGGGTTAAGTTGCCTCTCAACAGGTAGACGTGTTTTATAAACCTAGCAAACTACCAATGGGTAATTTGCTCCTTGGCTGTGAAATATTTATTATGCGTTAAGTGTTTTGTTGAATTCTGAAGTGAAAAATACTTTTAATATTGGCCTGGTGAAAAATCGTCATCCTGATCCAAAACGATGCTTAAGGCGATGCAATGGGAAGTAATGCAAAATCATGTTTTCGGTTTGAGAATTTGATGGCCTAGAAATATCGTAGATAACTTAATTAAATATTGCAAATAGAACACGCCTTGCGTTTAACCGGCATTTTTTTTTGGTGTGTCTTTTTTAAGACTAGAAAAAAATAAAGTATCAGACATTAAAAAAATGTTTAAATCGCAAACTCTCCTACTTACGAACCTCTTTTCCAATATTGTCGAATTGTTCATTGTGGTAAATTTAGTTTTTTAGAATATGACCGTAAAACATTTTGGTAATTGTGTCTGAGCTTTACAGAATAGAATAAATCACGAATTTTGGTGATGTTTTTTTTGGCGTAAATCGAATCATGCGGCTGATGTTAAGCGGGAACTTCAACCTTGTCGCCACCTGCATAAGGAGAGCGTGATTTCGTTGGAATTTTAGTCGGTGGATCGCCTTAAAATGGCTTTAGCTTGTTTAGTGAACAAATCTGCATTTTTTATCTTCTTCGTTTCCCCTCTTCATACAGCCACAGAACATTCCATTAATGGGGATGGCATATTTCGCTACCACCGGTCAGTGGCGTGTACCATCAGTCAATTTCATGTAGGTATCATAAAAAATAGAAAAAAGTGACTTGTAAAGCTGGCAAACTAGAAATATCTTGGGCTGTGCATCGATAAAAATTAAGAATCTTACCACATTTCGCTGTTATTTTTTCAGTTTCAATTATTTCTTTTTTCTTTTTCAGTTTCATTGTGTCTGTAAAATACTAATTATTTACATCCTTTTGAATTTCTGATACCAACCCTGATGTATGGCAGTGAGGCATGGAACTGGCAGAGGAAGGATGAAAGTAGACTGAATGCTGTACAAATGGGATATCTGAGGCCATGTATGATCGTGTGAAAAATGTTGAGATTGGTAAATGATGTAATTGTGATGAGTAAGGTTAAGAAAGGGACGCTTAGATGGTTCGGGCATGTAGAATGATTGAACGAAGAAAGGAGTGTAAGGACAATATATGACGCGAATGTGAATGGAAGAAGAAGCCGGGGACGCCCGAGGAAGACATTGAACTATCAATTGAATCAGGCCATGTCAGATGCCGAAATAATAGAAGAGAACGTATGAGACTATGTATGAATGTGAATGAAACAAGAAGTGTGTGACCGCGTTGTTTGGTCGTCCGCCCTCTCTGCCTACCCCTTATATGCTCGTACTTATCTTACCATAGTTGTTTTTATTTTTTTAATTTATTCTTCATTTTTTGTTGTTTCCGCTTAACAGTTTCACTTCGTAATTTAAAAAAACTGCTTTCACGTCTCTGTAATGCTTATGTTAGTTACTCTAGAGAATTTAAAAAAAATTTCATTTATCTTTTCTGAATTTCGGATTGACGATACAGTTAATTTTATTTTTTATTTTATTAAGTATTAACGAGCACTCCTTTCCTATACACAAGCAACAGCATACATTCGAAACGAAAGGATATTTCACAAAGCAGTAAAAATGTTGAACATATGAAATATTGTGTAACAAATACTACCTTATAAAAAAATAAGAAATAAGAATTTATTGATAAAATTACCTCCTTACCTGAATTTTTTTTAGAAAATTATCATATATGTTACCAAATAATTTTAAAAAAAAGCATTGTATTATATCCCAGTTCTATTCCACCTAAAATACTTAATTGAAATCTAAACAAATACATATGAAGCATAATAAACAATTTACGAAAGAAGATAAACAAAAAGCTATTTAACTTTAATTCTACAACATTCACCAAAAATTTATACAAGAAAACAAAACAAAACAAAAGAAGAAGAAGCCGGAAACACCCGAGGAAGATATGGCACGTTCAAGTGAATCAAATACTCGAGTACCGCGTCAGAAGTCAGAATAACAGGAGAAAATGTTTAAATGTGAATAAAACAAGTGTATGCCAAGATCGAGTTGTTTGGCAATCCATCCTCTCTGCCTACCTAAGTTAGTAAAAAGATTGAAGTTTTCTTCTTCTGAGTCTACCGTTGAACCAGAAGTTCCCAGGATTTGGGCCCATTTGGCCCACAAAATTTTATTAGACCCAAGGAAAAACCAATAAATGCTGTTGATTCTTGTCTTTCGGAAAGTCACATTCAAAAGAAATGTTTGTGGTGAAATATTTTGAAATTTTACGAAACGGAAACTTTTAAATTGCATCCAGCGTAGATCTCAACAAAAAAAGCACTGAATTATTTATAATGTTTACGATAAAGTAAGTGCACAAAGTAAAATCGCATAAAATCGCCGCCCAAAGCACTTTCTCTGTATCGGCCCACAAGCCGACCGACGTGGGCGATTTTGAACAAGTTTACGAATCACCGCATTTGACCATCAATCTTCCCTTGTTTATCAGCTGGATAATTTTGTATTTGTTTGATCAGCGCACCTCATAAATGGTTCTTATGCAAATATAACTAAAGCTACATCTCATCCACCCCACAGCCAACCCTTTCAATTTTCACTCTCCCTTAACTTGATAAAAAAAACATCCCTTCATTTTAATAACATTATCAGAACACAGTTTTCCTCTCAGTTTTACCTTTTACGGAACACCTCAGGGATCCTATATCTCCTCATTAATACCATTGGTCATTTACTTTCCCCAAACTTACCCTTTTTGCATCGAATTTTCTCCGGGGACCATCGCCAAACCCTTGTTTAAATAGGACCTTTAAATTTCACTAAATCAAATCTCTTCCGACCCGTGGAATTAGTGGCGTAACATCAAACGTTACTGCGAGATAAAACATGAACGAAAGCACTAAAGGGGTACATCGGTAGAAGTGTATTGTAGGGGTGCTTCCTAGTGCTGGGTGTTGATGACAATTCTACAAACCACTAACGCCGATATCGTCAGCTGTTGAATATAACCATTTCAAATAACGTTGACGTTGGCGCGAACATTAACAAAAATAATCAAATCTCTCCTCACTGTAAGAAAACTGTACTACTGTTTTTTTTTTTTTTTATTATTTTTATTTCTCAATTTGTTTAATACTTTTTCGTTATTTTTATAAGTTTACTAACTGATGTGTACCCGGCCTTTCTCGGGTACAATAATTGATTTAACGGCGCAAAATAACTATCTCCAAATAAAGAAACATTGATTTTAATATTTTATTTCATTCCAAATGTTTATTTTTTCAAAATATATCTAAATCATAAATTTCATACCTACTGGTGTTTTCCATTTCTAAAATATTCTACTTAAAAAAAACTTCTTCTTTTGAATATGCAATCTGTGGCTAACCAGAGTGTTATATCTATGGGCTAACCTAAATAAAATTCGGGTTCAATATTTTTCATAATAATTTTAAAACGTTATAGCAACAGTTTTACATATGGGATTTCATTCAACCTACTCTCTAAACCTTCCCGGCACTAATAAGAACAAATTGTGCTATTTTCAGCGAAACCGGTCCAGTGATTTTCGAGAACATCGAGGACAAACAAACAAAGTTACAAACTTACATTGATTTTTGTGTAGTTACTGATGTTGTAATATATATCCAAGTGTTGACGCAAATTTTGGTCAATAACGTCGGGCGTTGTCGCCATTAAACTGTTACATAGTTCTTTTGCCTAGTATGCCTTAAAATAACTCAAATTTTTCCTTATTCCATGCAAATTTTATCAAACTCTTTCAATTAGGTATCGATTTGTTTTCTTGGATAGATCATAATTTTATTCTGCCTAGTTCAAAAAAGTGTCGCCTGGGAAGCGAAATTTTTTACCCAAATTGGCGGCATCAGTTTTTATTCATATAGGTATAGATCACACTTCTAGTGATTTTGTATTCGGTGAACGAAAGTAAGGTGTATCAACCCTGTGTAAATATGAAATCACGTAGTTTTAATACGGGTAGGATATAAAAACTATTTTTATACAACATGGTCTAGCACGTAGATAATTAAATTACAGGTCGAAATATTGACAAGGTTCAAAGTAAATACATGTCAGGAGCGTGCCGTAGTTTTTGTCGTTTTTTACCAATAAATGGTCCTCAACCCAGCGACCAACTTCATGTAAAAGTATTACGAAAACTGTAATTTATTATAAGATTTTTGCTATAAATTGCAGAAATATTTTTTTTAAATATGTCTCGGCTATTCTAATGTAAAGTTTTTTTTTATGTCGACTTACATTCGAGTACATATATTCCTTTAATCATTGATGAAGATAATATTAACACATCCCAAATGAACCACGAAACCGAAAAAGCAACAGAAAATAAAAAGATTTCAGTCGCATCTGGGACTCGAACCCAGTACCTCTACCTATCCGGGGTAACCGCTTAACCAACTTAGCTAATGAGACCGCTGATGGCGCTGATTCAAATATTTTAGAAAAAATCACTTTACAACTTAATGCTTTTAAAATTTGAGTTGAATTAATTGTTGACGGGCGTATATATGGAATATGAAATGGTCAACAAGTCATTATTGTATGTATAATATGATATTGTAATAAAAATATACAGTATTTTCATAAGTTTCTCCAAAAACTTTAAATCCACAGTAACATTTTATTCCATTTCATGTGCCATCTGTACACCCGCCAACAAACAATTCATTACAATATTTAAAATCGTTACATGCAAAAAGTTTTTATTTTATTTAAAATAGCGCCATCTGTGAGCACGTATTGCATTAATTAATTAATTATTGCATTAGCAAGTCTTAATAATATTTGTTCCTGTTTGTAATGTTCGTAGCAGTTTTATCAGCCTTAAGAAATCAAGTCACAAAGTTCATGAAGATTGGTCGACAGGCTTTTATTTTTTTTTAAATCAAATATTTGATGGCTTACTTTTATAAAGAGAACATTGTTAATGGTACCCTATTGGCGATTATAAATATAATATTAAATTCTGGTTAAATCTCTTTTCACGTCAACAAAATCGGTTATCCTCCAATATGAAACTCACTTAACCTTGACTTATACAAACGTAGATTTTCTTTGGCAAAACGTCGTTGAGGAAAATCACGTCTTTCAATATGATGTGTTTATCCATAATGATTAATGATCCATCTAAAAAAAGGACCTTTTAAAATAGTACAATGCTCTTTAGAAGGAAAATAATAAACGTCCTTCGTGGATTATTGAAATATTAGTAAGTTTTCAACGTTCATATTGTGTCTCTCAAAACCCAGATTCACTTAAATATCCAAAATATCCAAAAACATCCAGAAATATCTACAAATATTCGCAAACATTCACAAATATCCATAAACATCCAGAAATATCCACAAACATTCACAAATATCCACAATCATCCACAAATATCCATAAACATCCACAAATATCCACAAACATCCACAAATATCCATAAATATCCACAAATATTCACAAATATCCACAATCATCCACAAATATCCATAAACATCCACAAATATCCACAAACATCCACAAATATCCATAAATATCCACAAATATTCATAAATTTCCACAAACATCCACAAATATCCCCAAACATCCAGAAATATCTACAAACATCCACAAATATCCACAAACATCCAAACATCTACAAATATCCACAAATATCCACAAACATCCACAAATATCTACAAACGTCAACAAACATCCACAAACATCTACAAATATCCACGAATATCCACAAACATCCACAAATATCCACAAACACCCACAAATATCCACTAATATCCACAAATATCCACAAATTTTCACAAATTTTCACAGATACCCACAAACATCGACAAATATCCACAAACATTCACAAATATCCAAAAACATTCACAAATTTCCACAAACATCCACAAATATCGACAAACATCCACAAATATCCACAAATTTCCCCAAGTTTTCACAGGTACCTACAAACATCCACAGATATCCAAATATATTCAAACGGATCCATACATATTAAGTGATATTTCTTCTTTTATATTGTTTTTCTTTTTAATTTTGATTTGAATTCTTCACAAATCACTAGATTCGCTTACACCAGTGGAAACCTGTAAACGGTCAAATATTTCTCAATAATATATTTTGCCTAACTTTGATGTACAGTTTTGGTCTCCTAAAGAAAATAAAAAATATTTAAAACAAAAGAAGAATATTAAAAAAGATTCCAGTATGTGGAACAGTTTAGCAAAATTTATCGTATTTTCCTTTTTTTGCTCTTTTGAAGGCTTTCATTTTGGTATCACTTATCTAGAGAATTTAGGACTCACCAAAACCAAAAGGCAAATGGAAAAGTCCATATGCTATGATGCCAGTGTACACTTTTACGTAAAATTCCAGTTAAAAAATAAAACACCTTGGAGTCAAAGGGCGCATTGCGTTAAAATATCCCTTGCAATAGTAAAACTTGCCGCTCATTTACAGAGCTTTGACAAACCAGGTCCATTTTTCCTCAAGCAGTACTTGCTTTAATGCCAAAATGAGTTGCCAGTTCCAAAGGATTTTCTAGTAGCACCTAGTTTGCTTTAATTCACAATTTCCGAAAAGCACTTAGCTAAGGGAACTCTGTTAACAAAGGCTTAGCCCAGAAACGCTGTACGGAAAATACTTACGAGGGTCATCTATAATGATTTTAAATAAAAATGACGGATTCAGTTTATTAAACCTCTCACTCCTTGGCCCCAGATAGGACAATGAAATTGATATTCTGATCGATAAAGAATTTTGATTCATTTTAAAACTCTTCCCTTACGGTGCTAGAAAATCCCTCTAGCCCAGGTACAAGGTACACATTTAGAATTTTGTAAGTTTTTATTTTGAAAACTATTAGTTTACATTTATTACTTATGTAAATCATTTTGTTAATAGTAAAGACAGGTAGTAACTGAGTTGGCATTGCGTCTGGATCTCACCCAGACGTCGTGAAAGTCCTCTATCACTACACAAGCAATATCTTCAGCTTGCCGTGGTGGTAATAGATTTTCAAATGTTATCGTAACTCTGGAATATTTGTCTTTCATTTTAAAAAAAAAACATATGTACATAAGTAAAATATTGTGTTCAAGGGCTGAAAATTACAGCCGACAGAATGCCGGCTACCGCTGAAGAGCGCGCATCGTAACACGGTGAGCGAAACTCCGAACAACTCTCACTCACTACCGCACCACTCGTAAAATTATCAACCCACGCCTACTCGTTTATGATATTAACAATGTTTTTCTTGATTTTTGACAAAACTTTTTTTTATTTCGTTCGATCAATAATTATATATTTTAATAATTGTATCCGAAACATAAATGTATTGCCGAGGAACACCCAAAATACTCTGTGTTTAGTATATTTACAGAGTTATTGACATAATTAGAGACATGTCACATCAGTTGACAGCACCGGTAAGATGGGGAAATGTTTAATATTTTTTTCCAAAAGTAAGGAAAAGTTCGCTCACTTCGGGCACACGACATGCCTACAATTATAGGCTTATATCGGTTTAATTATGTAGAAAAATAGCTATGGGTTTTAAAATAGCAACAACGATGGAATATTAATTCATTTTTATTTCTCTTATCTTTGATTTTTTGCAACTAATTCGGTGTACCTACTGTATCGGACGAGGTCGTGAGGGAAATAAAAAACGATGATGTTTTATGGAGGATAGTTATCGTCTTCTATTTTCCCAACACTAGCAGGGTTCACTAATTGACGAAAGTAGTCCGCACAGAATTTATCCTACTTACGGCGGGACTGCATTCTGGCGGCTACCTGAACTCTTGAACTACTGAAGCTACAGACAAGTAGCGGCTGCAACAACGACTTAACCGGCCCCTATTTTTATAGTCTGTGTATCGGACCCCGAAAGTGGCTTTAATTTAACAAAGATTAGAAGCCTTCTTTGACTAGCCCCCTTTCCGCGAGGCAGATTTTAAAATCAGTGTAATTTTTCAACAAAACGCGATTTTATTAAAAAATTCTCCGAATCGCTCGATTTTTACAATTGAATTTGAACTAGTCTGGATTTGCATACTTGAGCATTCTTTTAGATATAGAAAACAAAGCGAAAGTAAATTCTACGAAAAAAGACTAAAGACTCGTATTACTAGAAATGCTATTTAAGATTTACTCCAAATTCCTCTAACTCTTTTATTATAGGTACTTTGCGAAGAATTTTCAGCATTTTTCCAGTTAGCGTCAAAAACCCAAATTCACAAAAAAAAATCAAACGCAATGGATTAAAAGTAATAAAAATAAACAAAATACTTCTCATACATGCTAGATATTTACTAAGGCTTTAATTTAAAAAATATATACATCATTTTGACCTCAAATCCAAAATTAAATTTTCTATGCAACAGGCCGCGCAGCCGTTCCTTTTTAAAGTGAGGCTGTAGATAATTACTTACTATATATTTTGCGTGATGATGGAACGGTTGTTTCGAAACCGGTCGGCGTTAAAAAGAAAAAGTGGTTAAAGCAAAGTTTGATTGTTTCATTATATTAGATAGAGATATTTTTACACGTCTTGCCCTTGAAATAAAAAGGTCCTATTTCACACAGGAATGTGCGATAATGGGATCCAGAGAATACTACATTAGAGTATATTATCGCATGGCATTGCTGAGTCAGATAGAACTTTGTTGTTCGAGGGTAACGATATAAAGGAATGAGATAACATATAAAAGAGAAAGAGACAGAACGTCAAATGAGGGAGGGATTAAAAAGACTTGGGAAATTTAGAGTTAACGGGAAATATACGTATCTAAGACTACAGGACAAGTTACTTTGATTTTTAAGAATATTACTATTAATTTTAAGTGTAAAACTATTTTTTCGTTTGGTGATAAGATCAACTGACATGTTTTGATCCAACTAACCGTTATTTATTAATTATTTGTAAGAAACAGCTTTTTTATCCAAATTTATATACAAAGTTTTACAAAAGGTAAGCCAACAAAGTTTCTTATACTAACAGTGGCTATACAGATCTGGAATTGAAACGTTGCTTAAAATTGTATGTTTGTTTCCCATCTTCCTCTTGCCCTTCTCCTTCCTCTCCCCAATACCTTTAGCATCACAACATTCCTCAGTTGGGGATGCCATAGTCTCACTGGCTCCAGACGGTTGGGAGCAGTTGGGACTCTTGTGGGGTATTCATATACGAAATAAATTTAAAAAAATACAGGTGTTTTATTTATGGAACTAGTAAGAGAAAAAATAATTAAAATAAGAAGAGAGCGGGAAGAAGAAGAGGAAAACAGGATCGGGACAAGAGGCGTGTTTGTGGTCGTACCCATTAATTCGGTTAGATATTTTGAAAAGTTATTGTGAAGAACGTCGATGTTGTTAATTTGTTCATTATATTGCGCACAAACAGGGGGAATTGGAGAATTTATCCTAAGATTGGTCCTGCACGCCGGGAAATAAATAAAAATCGGTTTATCGGGTTAGTCTTGACGGTATGTGGATTTTTATAAAGTCGGTGAGCTCTGACGAGTCCTGGCCATTATTCATAATTTTGAATAACAAGATTTTATCAAATATTAAACGTCGCCTTTGAAGCGTGATCAAGTTACGGAATTTTAAGAATTCGGTATTATTTGCAAAGTGTAAATTAAATTTAGAATCTATATGCTTAAAGTATTTACCTTGAACGCTTTTGATTCTTACAAAATGAGCTTGGTATAAAGGTGTCCATATCGGTATAATTGTTCACATATTATCGCGTGATCATGGTGCCTAGGGGGTTTTCAAAGTAAATACGGATATCGGGATTTAACCAATGGAAAATAAATCCATCAGTAACCAATAAAAATACAAGACACGTTCTATTCGTTCTTATACACACGGATAGTAATATATGTTTGAAAAGATTCCCCTTTCCCTTTTTCCCCACCTTCCTCTCTCCCTTCTCCTTCTCCCCCCCATACCTTCAGCCTCACAACATTCCCCAATTGGGAATGCCATAGTCTCACTGGCTCCAGACGGTTGGGAGCAGTTTGGGACTCTTGTGCGGTATTCATGTAAAAAAAAAAAAAAAATGTTTTTTTTTTAAATATGTGTTTTTGGTAGCTTGTTTGACGAACGAATGTATGTGCGATACTAAAGGCTACAAAAATTTAGAATGTCTAAAATCATGGACTCTACTAAAACCATGTTCAGTCTTTGACTTAAATGTTCTCCAAATATATATTTCTGTCCTATTTTTGTCATTGCATCATCTTGTATTATGTATGTGCTGTTATTTTTTCTGTTAATCTTGTTTATTTCATTTCGTGTTATGTATTTTGTGTAATTGGATATTGGTCCGTAAATAAATAAATAAATAAAGGCAGTAAGTGTCAGGTGTGTCCACTGGACTGAGTTCAGTGAAACCGCGATCGTTGTCCCAGTAACGTAACTTCACTTTTTATTCATTTAAGGCCATCCACCGGCTAAATTTTTAACAAACTCACGCGCTCCTTATGCAGGTAGCGACAAGGTTGAAAATCCCGTTGTACATCGGCCGCATGTTTCGACAAAAAAAACATCAGCAAAATGCGTGTTTTATTCTATTCTGTAAAGCTCAGACATAATTATTAAAATGATTTACCGTCATATTCTAAAAAACTTAATTTATCACAATGAACAATACGAAAATATGGGAAAAAGAGTTCATGAATAGAAGATTTTGCGCTTTAAACATTTTTCTAATGTCTCATACTTTATTTTTTTCTAAGCTTATAAAAAGACATACCAAAAAAATGGACGGTTAAATGAAAGGCCAAAGTGTGATTTACTTGCAGTATTTAATTTAATTATCTATGATATTTCTAGGCCAACAAATTCTCAAACCGAAAACACACGATTTTGCATTACTTCCCATTGTATCGCCTTAAGTCAGTAACCGTATTTTTACACTTAAACACCAGCAGCAATTCATTTCAACAAAACAGTCAGCAGCAATTCGTTTACCTCTCTAAGCCCTAAGAATCAAAAGTTATTATTAAGATTGTTTTTTCGAATAAGTGCCGATCAAACTTCTGACAATTTATATTTTTACTGGTATTTTGTAATATGTAACGCAAATATCACGCTTGGTTACATGAAGCATTACGTGATTAAAACATGTCAACAAATTGTCTACCAAATCGTGATGACTAATTGCGTAAGTTTTGCCACGTGGTGCGAAAGTTCCAAAACGCGTTCCGTAATAATTCTGGTACAATGAAAGCAGCAGTTGGTTATCAGTTGAAAAAGATTCTCCAAGTTCAACAAGTATTAATTATCATCACACTAAACGTGATTCCAGAGGTCCACAACGTGTTGGGGGGATTCCGTAAATTTCGTAATGGATTCCGTGAATTTCGTGACGGGCTCCGTAAGTTTCGTAACCTGTTCGATAATGAATCATCCGTGTTTTAATGATCCGCGAAAGTCCCAGCGGGCGCACGGTGGAACGGAATCACCGAAATTTGGCCAATGGCTCTTAGTCAATATTGTAACAAGAACGAAATGACAACTAATAATTTCAGCGTTTTCTATTATGATGGAAGGATAACTATAAATTCTATCATGACCTGGAATATTGATAATTAAAATATTTTTAAAAAAATTACTTCAGAATTGTTTTTTTTTTTTGAAAATGATATTTTTCGAATTGCTGAAGAAAATGATCATTGTATTTTGACACACTGACTGATCTGATTTGCAACAATAAATTGCTTTTAAAACGCCGAGCCTAATATTCCTGTAGTATGCCGAGGATAAAATTTCGGGTTTATTTTCGTAATAACATGCATGTTTTTTTGCCAGATAGTGTGCTTAGATATTTTTTTTAATAATGTGTATATCTATTGTAATTAGTTTCCTCAAAATAGCTACTGAAATTCTACATGAATAATTAAAGAAAGAATGTTTTGAAATTGTTCATCGGATACGCCGGCGTTCAACAGATGCGTAAATGTTGGATGTTCGATGGGCAATCTCTGTGCACTATAAAACTGTTTTTAATTTTGTGTTGATTTCGCCGTGGCGAATAGTTCACAAACTTTTGTATAAAGAATGCAACTAATGAGGTTGTCTCCAACAACAGAATTACGTGCCATTTATAAAATTTTTCATAATACGTAATTGTAGGATGCTGAGAATATTTGATTTTTTGTAAAATACCAGATTCTTCCGACGATATAAGATGTTAAAATTTTGATATTTTAAGCCGACAAGCGTGTGACGTCACGGTTCATAAAATAACTTACGCGGCCATAGACTTCATATGCGCGTAATATTTTGTGACTCGTGACTTCACGGGTCTACCCCGACTTTACTTTAAAAGCTCATAATTTCATCTCATTTGAAAGTACCAAAAATTAATTTCAGTGTCGTTATTAATTCTTTAAATATTCAAACTCATCCCCAAAAATAAAAAAAATACAAAACTATGGAGATCATTGATAATAAATCGTAATTTAGGCAATCTAGGTATATTTATTTAAATGTTGATTTAACTAACTAACCATCGCGCCGTTTCCCCGCAGGGGTAGGCAGAAAGGACGGACCGCCAAACAACTCGATCTTGGCATACACTTCTTGCATCATTCACATTCATACATTCTCTTCCGTTATTCTGACTTCTGACATGGCCCGACTCAAGTATTTGATTCATTTGATCGTGCCATGTCTTCCTCTGGCGTTTCGGGCTTCTTTTTCTATTCACATTCGCGTCGTATGTTCTCCTTACACTCCTTTCTTCGTTCATTCGCTACATGCTCAAACTATCTAAACGTCCTTTTCTTAATATTACTCATTACACTTACATCAGCCTTGCATTCTTTACGAATCTCAACATTTTTCACACGATCATACATGGTTCTACCACACATTCGCCTCGGGGATCTCATTTCTACGGCATTCAGTTTACTTTTATCCTTCCTCTGCCAACTCCATGCCTCACTGTCATATATCAGGATTGATGTAAATTATTTAAATAAATAAAAAAATTGTTCAAAATATTTTCCCGTATTTTGTTCTCTTTCGTGCCACAGTGCGGTGGATCTCATCTCATTATCGGGGCCCTGCGTAGTACATTGTTAGCGGGTGAGAAATTATTCACCCTTCGAAAACCCACAGAAATAGAATTTACGTATTTTAAACTGGAGATAAAAGTTTAAGGCGAAGGGGGGTGAAGTAGACACCGAGTAGAGGGAACAGATGGGAGGATTTGATAGGTCGAAAACGAGGTTGAAGAAGATTGATGTGGATTCTTTCCGCTACGAAAAGCCTTAATTAATGAAAAGTGTTTTTTTATTAACCTTTTTTAATACTCCTGTGAAGTGTCCTGTCAACAGTGTTTTCTTTTGCGTTAATTTTACGTAGTTAGTGAAAAATTTAAAACAATAGCCTAAACAGATTTTTTCATCACAATCTCCAATCTCGAGTGAAACTACTCGTATGCTGGGTATGTTCCACAGTATCGTTCATAGACAATAGAAACAAAGGGAAATATGGCATTATTATATGATGACGTGGAACTTACACAAATCACACGCAACTACTTTAAATAATAGACAAATTAATAAAAAAAAAACAATTTACATACTGATTAGATCTTCCATTTAAAGAATTTAAAGTCAGAAAAATAAAAGAAATATTTTTCTACCGTGCAACTTTAAAAATTTACAAACATAATATTCTAAACAAAACTGCGCAATGCATCTTAAACAGTCGTATTTTTTTCAAATTCTAAAATGTAAAAAAATATGGGGTAATTCAATTACAAAAATATCTTGGAGAAAAATGTTTAAATTTATTGGTAGAACAAATTAGAAACATAAGTAAGAATAAAATAAAAATATTATTTCAATTTTAAAAACACACTGAAAATGTGTACTGAATAATATAACACATAAATAAACAAATAACGACAAAAAATTACACCCCCCGCTCCATATTTTATATAAATATTATCATTTAATTGTAACATACCAGTACTGAAAAATACTGTGACATATATACGAGTATATATTTTTTGGTAAATTATGTAACCTAATCATAAATAAAATAAAAAAAATCAAAAATATATTGCGCGATGGCGTGCCGACTCCAGCGAGCTACGACTAAACTGTATGGATACTATGGATTACCAAAGCGACTATGCAATGAATGTTATGCATTTGGCGAGTTTTGTTTGAATGATCTCAATCTTATTTCTATCAACAAATGGATTGCAATCTTTAGAGCGCAGGCGACAGTTGGGAATGCTGTTCCTGTTCTACCGGTGTTTTAAAGGAAGGTGCTCTGAGGAACTAGCATCATTGACCTCTTCTGTACCGGTGCACAGTCGCAAAGGACGTCAAACGCGCGCCCAATATTTGCACACGGTTAACAGGTAGCTTCTACGACTCGTTCTTGTGTTCAACAGCTCCACTTTGGAATGATATGCCTACCTCTGTATTTCCTCCCTCCTACAACATGATTTTCTTCATGATCCAAGTTTACTCCTTCCTATCGTCTAAAATACCCTCCACACAGCATCCCCAAAGATGACATTGGTCTTGAGGGAAATTATTTCTCTCAGGGCCTCCTGTGTGGAGTAACTGTAAAAATAATAAAAATAAAAATAACAACTATAGTTCTTACAGCTAGCAATTTGTATTTTATTTAGACAATAATAATATTTATAATTAGAAATGAGGAAAGACAGCCAGGAGGCAAATGTCTTGTATTTAGTAATATTAAAATCTCAGTGACCGCTCTGCAGGCGGGTAACTCTTTTTATTCCCCAAAGGAGAGTATGCTCCATCTAGAGATATCTAGCGACAGCTCTGCGAACTATTACTACTAGAGCCATCTGTGCTAAAGCGGCTACACTTTATTTATTTATATATACTCGTATACCCATAGGGCTTTTACGTACCAATGGAGTATTTTACTATGAACTAACAGTTGGAAAATAAATCAAAATAACAGTGAAAGAGAGAGAAAATGCATTGAAAAATGAACGAGCTAAATGACGAAAGAAAATGTTAGTATATATTAATTATTTCATTGAATGTATATATATAACTTACAATAATAATTAATTCCATTTTTCATATTGCTAAGAAAACTAACTCTAGAGTAACTCACTAAAGAGAATGTTCAATTCTTAAAATCTTGTTCATTTTCATAGATACGTCTTTTTTAAAAGAAAATTACTATTGAATATTCAATTAGAGTGTATTTTCTAAATTCTTTAGCATTTTGCTCAATATGGCACTGAATTTATTCCTCCTGGAATGGAAGTAAGTCGAAAACTTTTTTTTTTGAGTGAGTGTTGTCTTCCTTGGAGTAGTCGACTTATTTTCATTCACGAATATGACTACAGATCAATAACGAACAAACAACAATGTAAGTAGACAAACTTTTGTATCTGAGTGAACAAATATGTCGTGTTCCCACCTAAGCCTCGTGGATAACGTGGTAACGTTTCCCGCTTATAATCATTGTATTTGGATTTTTTTTTTAATTTGTCAGGTTATTCGAAACATGATATAAAAATTATTATAAGTCAACGTGATCTATGTTGTTTGCCCGTTGGCGAACTGCAGTCGTATTCGGGAACGAAAATAAAATATTGAATAAAACATTAATTATCGGTGTGTTCACATATTGTAGTATGTAATTAATAATTGATTCCAATACATTCACGCTATTTCAAGAGAATTCTATCCGAAATACCTGGCTACAATATGTTCGAGGCCAATGGTCCATCGTTCAAAATTCTAAACTAGAAACCGTAAAACCTACAATGTGTACAACCTAAAAATAGTAGAGTTAGTAGTAGCAAATATTCGAGTTATACTAGTACACCGGTACAAAGTTGCCGCCTTCGCACACATTGCCGTTTTGAAAACGTGTGGGAAGAGATCGAACAATGGACTTGATTTGCAAACAAAAATAAGTTCTTTGTAGTCTGCCAACATAAGAAACACTATGAACAATTTACTATATAAGTTCCAAACGGATAGTTAGGAAAATATATAAGGTTTCCAATGACAAAAGTTCTTGAACTGTAGGCTTTTAAGTTCCATATGAAATACGTAGTAAAACATTATTAATTATTTTTGTATTTAATTCGTAGACCTCCATTATTTTTTATTTTTTTTTATTTAATGTAATTCAAATTTAATAATGTTGCTATTAAGTTCTGCGAGTATTTTTACTTTTTATTGTTGTGACAGCTGTTTCAGCGATCGAAGCCATTTTCAAACTGCGGTTAATCCACATTGTGACGACTTGTTTATATGATTTTATACACTCCCACCCAATTCTAATTTGGACGGATTTTTTTAAAATGATGATTTATTGTCGCTAAAAACGATTTAGTTAGAAAATAAAATTCTCTATTCCGTCAGGTTTTAACATTTATAATGTGTTTCCCCGTATTTAATTTTTATTAAAAAATAAAAAATAAAATTGTGTTTATTCATAACAATAACTGTATTATCTCGCCTATGTTAATTTAACTTTGTGAAATTTTAATTTGATGTTATTTTACTGTCGATAAAAGTGGGTGGAATGATCAACGATTTAAAAAAAGCTATGAAACGTGCGAAAAAACGTTGTTCAACAAAACACTACAAAACATGAAATACGTAGTGAAAATTTAGGTAAAACCCTCGAAAATGCCTTCGCTGGTTTTCAAACTGCAAATATTTTCAGACATTGTAAAAAATATTTCATAGATTAATTATGAAACATTCGAAAAAACGTTATTCAACAAAACACTAGGAAAGAACAGACCTTATTAAGCCGATTATTAAAATCGGCTTAGGAATTTTTTTTTATTTTCTTTTAAATTTATTTATGGAGAAAATACAGAAACAGACAGTAGTAATATCGAAACAATATGGACATATTTGGAGAACTCGCCTGTATCCTAACCTATTTCTCACTGATTGATGTGATAAAGATAAATAAACGAATAAACATTAAAAAATATATTTAGACAAGTTAAAGAATTTAAGATTATGTTACACAAATTGAAAATAAAAATGAAAAAGTTCGCAATTTCTAAACAGAGTAACAGAAGGTAAAGAAACTTTACAAATTATACTTACAAGAATGTAAATTAAATTTAAAATATTACGATACAAGGACACAATAAAAAAGTACATAATGTCCAAACACCGTTTGTTGAATTTTGTTTGCTTAATATTTTTATATGAAATAAAATAATAATAATTATATAATTAATAATGACTCCACAAACTAATCAATCATTTGAAGAAAATATGAAAAAATAATAATTCCAATACTAAACAAAATTAGCTGTGTTTTTATCAAAGAAATGGAATCGTTGTGTCTTTAACATCATGCCAAATGAGTTCAATTAAAACATTTTCAAATATTTTTCGAACATCCGGATATAATATTTACTTGAATTGTGTTATTATTTACGAAGCAAATCTGAAAGATAAGTATATATTTCTTTCAGGAAGTTGGATACATGTGAGAGCAGCCCTTTGGCTATATTTCTATCTTTATTTATTTGTTTATTCAATTCAGAAAAATGTTTTACAGTAAGAACCCTTTGACTGTCCGTCCAACTAGGAAGTTCCCGTTTTAGGACAATCAAATTGACAACTTTTCTTAGTTTACATAGTACAATAGTAAAAAAGTATACATACATATATTATAGTCCAGGCGCCCCCGTGGCTGCCGGTTGCGTTTTATAGTCGCTCCTGATTTATCTCGGAAATATTGGGAAGTTATTAATTTTACCGGTATAAAAATAGCATAAAATAACCGCAATAATTTTTAGGTTACATTTATAAAAATCATATAATTTTTGTGTGGCCGTTTCGGGCTTAAATCAAGTTTAAAATACAAAATCAAATAAAAACCCAAATATTTTAAGTTCAAATCTGTCACGTTGTTCTAAATTAACCCAAAAGAATCGGTCATCGGCCGAAGGCATTCACCACATGTGCTTGTTAAAAGACCTTTGCCTGTTAAAAGTGTCCCAGAGTGAATGATTTACAAGGTTATTCTTTGAACTATGGTGATTGTAAACAATATAGTATACGACCGAGCTAGACAACTCAAACTCAAACTTAATGGTGAATGTGCTATTTTGGAGCCTTTAATAGCTGCAAAGATATAATTCTATAACCTTGAATGTTGTACCACAGCCGCAATCCGCAAAATTAGATTTCATGGCTACCGAGAAAGGCGCAATAGGAAATAAAAACATTTGACAAGAAGATCGTCTGCTGTCACGGCGACCTGAGTTCTGACCTCCATTTCACGGAGCAGATCCGGTGCATCATGCGGCCCACGGACGTGCCCGACAAGGCTGCTCTGCGACCTGCTGTGGCCCGACTCCGACAAGGATACCACCGGCTGGGGCGAGAAATAGACGACACGCTGATGTGCTCTTTCCAGATCCTGAAGCCGGCCAACGAGCGCCACCTGGCGTACGGACAAACCAACACCAAGCGTCCTGTCACCAACAAAGACAAAGAAGATTGGAAGAAAGGATCAGTACCCCGGCCCCAGTCCCCACCCGCCGCCCAACTTTACATAACTCCTATCATTTGTATTAGCGTCTTGCAACATATCGTAAGGAATAAATACAGTTAGCTTCTTTTTTTTTTTCACTTAACATGTATGAAAACTTAGACCAAGCCGTATTTAATTTTGATAATCTAACTGCATCTCTTCATATGGTCTATAAATAATGTGTAATGATAGTGTCCAAAAAAATAAAAATTAATTAATAAAGGAATAATGTAAGAATAGGAAGTAAGATTTGTACAGCGCCCTTGAGGTGATTTTTCACAAAAACGGCGCTATAAAAATCATCCGATTATTATTATTATTATTATTATTATGTATTGCATAACAGTTCATTAAATGATAGTATGAAATTATATGGGAATGGTTATTGCTATTTGAATAATGTATTTAATATTGGTATCAAAGACCGAAACATTCATCAAAATTCACGCATCGGTGCGCAAATGCGTCCACAGCCCCACTGTAAATAACTAAAAGAGTAAAAATAAATTTAAAAAATATTAATATCTGTTTAAATCTTTTTACGCTTTTTAAAGTCATTTTATAAATATTTTCCAGTCGTAAATTTATAAATATTTCAATAAATACCAACTCTTCTTGTGCCACCAATCTTCTAATAAATGTAACATTAATAGAAAAGGAGGATAAAATAGCAACTGTAAAACTATCATCTCTATACTAAAATTTTCTAATAAAACTGTGTTCATCTGAAGCGACCTGCCAGCTGCAGGCAAGTATGTTTTTCTGTATCTGTTTGTACATAATTAGATAAAGAATAGGAAATAATATGTGTACAGCGCACTTGAAGTAATTTTTCACAAAAACGGCGCTATAAAAATCATCTAATTATTATTAGGGTGGGTTTTGTTATTAACCTATTACACATGGTTGAGAAAATATGTTATCGTCTCATAGATCAAAAAAAAAAAACATTTTAAAAATGATTATAAATCTCCCCTTTTGCTTGTGTACATATGCACAGACAATTCAAACACAATAAATTTTAAACAAGCACACCTTTTGAGTGGGAAATAACTCAGTCGGGGTAATTTTGCCTTTGGATTATGGGATGCATGCGTCCATTAATCACCCTTTGTGTCACACCCCTCGTCCATCTCATATGTCAATACCCCAATACCCAATTATTTGCTTATCCAGGGATGTTGTTTGCTGCGTTGGTATTGCTAGACGACGAATAATTATGGCGATGTACACAAACAATTTTTTTTTAATGGAAGATAAGTAACCTGTCCTTTTGGTTTTCAGCTGATCAGAGTTGGTTCCAAAACTGAAACGCACCTACAATCAGTGTTTAATCCGGAGACCAATTATAGATAGGTATATCAAATATTTAACATGGGATCCAGAACATTCACCGCCAATAATTCAGAGTGGAAAATTCACCGTACACAATTCACCGTGGAGAAAATTATTAGCCATTATTTGGGAGTGTTAGGTTATATGAATTAGATTAGGTTAGGTTACGATTTTTTTTTTAAAAGGCAAACATTCCCGTGTTACGAGTAACCTGGCAATATTTGAAAACTTCCTACTACCATCACAATAAGCGGAAGATGTTACTTGTGTAATGATGGAGGACTTAGCCAGCCGAGAAATTGAACTCATGACGTCTGGGTGAGACTCAGACGCGATGCCAACTCAACCGTTTGTGACCTTTTTCTCAATTTGGAACTCCAGTCTTTATCAATAATGAAGTTCAAACTTAAATACCAGTATATTTCATTTTCTTTTTTTCTAAAGTTAGTTTTCATGGTTAAAATAATTTTCAGTTTCAATTTTTCAAAACCCGCCAAAACGCTCTAAATCTATGGCCGGTCTGTTTTGAAATTATGTACCTTTTTAGAAACTTTAACTGAAAGATTAATAATAGTATTGAGCATTAATATTAGTATAATATCCTTATTAATATATCACTAATAATAGTTTTAGAGAAAAATTATAGCGCTTGATGTCACCCAAATTTAGTTAAAATTTGGGGGAAAATTAAAAAAATTTAAGATACGTACAAAAATGAAAAACAAAAATGTCCTTTCTAATACATCTAACAGAATGCGCACGTGCTTCAGATGTTCCAAATGCAATGATACCAACATAACAAGGTGTTTTTATGAGATGATTTTTATTCGATTTATAAATTCTACGTATATTTTATATGTAATAAAAGTTATATATTCAGAATCGGCGTTTGCTGTGATCTATATGAATACATATTTTTAAAGCCATTATATTTTTCACTGGAGTTATATGTAAAAATAAAATATGTTAAATAACTTATTGACAAATAAATGTGTTAATTGTTATTTAAGTATTTATAGATCTGTAATAAGGCTATATTAAAGCAACTGACATGTGCGTTTCGTTCAGTATTAATTTTGAATGTTCATGTTTAAGCGGAACGTGATATTCATGTTACTCCATAAAACTGTTCAAGGAAATCCTCCCGGAAAAGCGCTGTTTTCCGTTCTCATTTCAAATTTGCAAAAACTATTTAATTCAACCCCTAAATCAGAATGACCGGAAGCCGGAAGTGCCAGCTTTTTGCCCCATTTACCGGAAAATGATTGCGAAAGCAGAGCGACATATTCAAATGTTTCATTTTGCCGTTTTATTTTGAGACCCGTATTTTAAAATCACGCCGGTCGTAAACAAAATTTTATAAATGTTAAAAAATAATTATTTATAAGCAGATACAATCAACGTTGATTTAAATAAAAACGTGCTAAATCATACCCTATTATGGCCTACATATTAGCTATCAATTCGCTTAATCCTAATATTAAATAAATTTACCCTGAATAAACGAAAATATTCTAGAAATTAGCTAAGTTAAACGATAGAAAAATACAAAGGTGGCGTACTGCAATTAATATGTATTGCAATTTATGGCTAAAAATTCCATTCACAACACTTTCGGGAGAATTTAGTCGATAGTGTTAGAGACGTTTTCTTTTTAAGGGTATTCGAAACATGGTTATAACGCTACGCGCTAATAGATGGCGTTAATTTGAAAATTTTAGAAAAAAAACTTTCAACACGTAATGCTTTTAAATATTGAAATAAATTTTGTTTGCGGGTGTACACACGGAATATGAAATGGAATAAATTGTCATTGTATGTCTAAAGCTGAACTAACTAATTAACCATCACGTCGTTTCCTCGCAGGGGTGGGCAGAAAGGACAGACCGCATAACAAATCAATCCTGGCACACACTCGCTTCATTGATATTCACGCATCGTCTCTTACATACGCTACTATATGACTATAGTGTGTGTTAGTTTTATAAACAAAATATTATGTTTTTATACATATTCATTACGTACTCGTATATACACCTGTCAACAACTAATGCGTCTAAATATTTTAAACATTACATGTTAAAAGAGTTTTTATTTTATATATATACATTAACGCCATCTGTGAGCGCGTAACATCATAATAATCGAATAGCCTTAATTTAGTTTCTACATAAAAATTCATCAATTTTGCATAATAAACAACTATAAAAAAAAAAACAAAAATTTATAATAGGGTTATGATTCACTTTTCATAACTCGGGGATACTTTGTTGAGATGGATTATTTTTGGATTTTTTTTTCAATGTTAAATATTTATTCTGATGTGCCATAAATACTTTGTATTTTCGGTTTGCAAAAAATATGAAAAACTTCTTCACTTAAGGCGATGCAATGGGAAGTAATACAAAATCACGTGTTTTCGGATTGCGAATTTGATGCCCTAGAAACATCGTAGATGATTTAATTAATTACTGAAAGTAGAACACACCTTGGCCTTTCGTTAACAAGGGCATTTTTTGGTGTCTTTTTATAAGCCTAGAAAAAAATAGAAAATCAAACATTAAAAATCTTTAAAACGCAAATTCTCCTACTTACGAATCCCTTTTACGATATTGTCGTATTTTTCATTGTGGTAAATTAAGTTTTTTTGGAATATGACCGTAAAACATTTTAATAATTATGTCTGATCTTTACAGAATAGAATAAAACACGCATTTTTGTGATGGTTTTTTTTGCGTAAATCGAAACATGCGGCCGATGTTAAGCGGGAATCTCAACCTTGTCGCCACCTGCATAAGGAGAGTGTGATTTAGTTGGAATTTTAGCCGGTGGATCGCCTTAAGTCTTTATAATACCGTAAGGACAAAATATACGAAAAATCGGAAACAAATATGAAACCCGAAGCTCAGTGGCTGTATACGAGGATGAGTTATATAAAGGAGGTCGTGGTACACAAAAAGCAATGCATTTTCGTCGGGTTTTAGCTGCGCTTAAAGGCTTATATTTTCAGTTACAGACTTTTTAAAAGCTTTGTTCTGCTAGGCGTAAACATTGGCGGATTATTTCAGTTTGGATGTTGGCTTGTTAACCTCAGAATGGAAGGAAGGAAGGAGTAATTTAATTTTTAAAAAATAAAATAGTAATAGTCTGTGTTACATAGTGGAATCTCGCGATCCGGTTCGTAATTAAATTTTAATTGAAATCTAAGTAAAGATCCCCCAACAGATCTCACGATGTGGATAATTCCCGACTAGCTCAATCCCAGGGTATAAAGATGAATACAAAATACATACACACATATATGAATCGTGTTCTCGGTTTGTTTATAGAAAATTTGAGAAATCACCGCTTCTAGTAAATATAAATAAAAACACATACATATAAGTAAAGGCAAGAATAGGAAATTCAAGTAAAAACAATTCTCTTTTGCTTTTAAAAAAATACCTTGGATTAAGGTCTATATTTGGATAACGGATTCTAATGCTCTGAGAAAAGCTATGAATCCCTCTGTGGGCGCATTTAGATCATTAAAGATTAGAATGATTTTGACTGATTTTAGATTATTTCTGTATTAGCAAAAAGAAGGGGAAATAAATAGGTAAATTTGGAACGATACCGGTTTTGGCAAACTTCTGGTCAGGATCAAGCGGCTCTTAAAAACTTAAGCAGCCAGAAATCTGTCTTCTGCTTGTTCCCGCCCCAAACGATTGGCAACCATTCGACTAGGCCCCTAACTAATCGTAAGAAAAATTAGTGCTTGTTTTTAAATAATTCCAGGGTGGTTTTTCAACCGAGTTATTAGGGACTTGCTTCATAACATCTGATGTACATGATACATAATATAACATAATACGTTATTGTCTCCAACTTCAAACTAATTTTTCACTGAAGTGCCAACAGACCTCGCTAGCTTTCTTCAAGATATTCTTTCCTCGATTTCTTTCCTCAACTATGCGTTTATCTTCATAGTAGCAGGCTGCGCCTTTTTCTCGTTGGTAAGTTAAATTTTTTTTTCACAGAGAAAATTTTACGTCTCATTGTATGGTGGAAACTATTAAGTGAAATTTACTGATCAGTTCTCGGACATAATAAACGGATGAATTATATATTTGTTGATCAATTTATGCAAAAAAATATGTTTATTGTGACCGCAATATGTATCACCCTAAACGACAAAGATCAATTAAAGGTAGGAGAAAAACGATTAATTTAATTTGGGAGTAAAGTATTTCTTGCTTCCATTAATGGGCTAAGGAAGAACGCTTCCATTCTAGTTAGAAGGAAAGGGAAGTTCAAGGAAAGAAAGGGGTTTAAGCGGTGGATGTGAGTCTGAGTATCAGTATATCCAGGAGTGACGGAAGTAATTATCCATCCTTCCCACTGAGATATAATACGATGAATCCGGCTGAAGACGTCGAAGGGTCTCCCTCAACCGGACTCTCCCGATTCAGCCCACCGCGCAACTGGTGGGAAGACGCGTCCGCCGCCAAAACCTGAACAAATATCACCCCACGAACCCGGACATCTCTGCTAAGTCGCCAATTGTGGCGAATCACTTGAAGCGACTTATGGAAGGGGTATTGTATCAAACGAATGGTTCCCGGAGTGGCAGTACCCCCATACCCGCCTAACAAAAGGTTTTTTTTTCGGCCTTTCTAAGAAGAATTTATGATAAAGCCAAATGGCCAAATAAAAGACAGCTCTGCCACCCAAATGAAGACACATTCTTCTAAATATTTATGTGGTCAAATAATTCAATTACTGCTTTGTATGGTATTTACCATAGTGTATTCCTTATACTAAACCTTTCCTTAGACTAAATTAGATAAATATTGAGATGTTTGTTTTTGTTTACGTAATTAGCAAATGTAAATTATAAGATGTTTAAATATAATAAACTAGTTGATGTGTACCCGCCCTTGCTCGCGATTATTTTATTTTTCTTAAATAAAGTTATGAAGTTGTGAATTCTTGCTTGTCGTTTGGGTGCCATAATTGATCTGACAACGAAAGTAATGCCTTGTAATTACTCTCTCTAAACAAAGAAACATTTTATTTCATTCCAAACATTTATTTTTTCAAAATGTATCTAAATAATAAAGTTCTTAAGTAGGTACCTACTGTTTTCCATTTTGAAAATATTTTACCCAAATAAACTTTCTTCTTTTGAATATGTAATCAATGGCTAACCAGAGGGCTAACCTCAATACAACATGACAGGTTCAATGTTTTTCATACGAGTTTTAAAACAGTTTTAAATATTAGATCTCATTCAAACTACTCTATAAACCTTTCCGTCACTTATAAGAACAAACTGTGCTATTTTCAACGAAACCGGTTAAGTAATTTTCTAGAAAATCGAGTACATAAAAACATCTTAACGATGTACGAGTATGGCACAAATCTTTGACTAAATAAGAAATTATGCAATACTTGAATTTCACCGATAGTAAAGGAGGGGCGTTAACAAATTACCTTAAGGCCATCCACCGGTTAAAATTCCAACTAAATCACGCGCTTCTTATGCGGGTGGCGACAAGGTTGAAATTCCCGCTTAACATCGGCCGCATCTTTCGATTTACGCAAAAAAAACCATCACCAAAAAGCTTGTTTTATTCTATTCAGTAAAGCTCAGACATAATTATTAAAATGTCGTATTCTAAAAAACTTAATTTACCACAATGAACAATACAACAATATCAGAAAAGGGGTTCGTAAGTAGGAGAGTTTGCGCTTTTAACATTTTTTTTTTAAATCTGATAATTTTTTTTTCTAGGCTTATAAAAAGACACACCAAAAAAGTAACCGGTTAAATGAAAGGCCAAGGTGTGTTCTATTTGCAGTATTTAATTAAATCATCTATGATATCTCTAGGCCATCAAATTCTCAAATCGAATTTCCCATTGCATCGTTAATAATTGTTTAATATTGGAATAGCTTCAATGAGATTTCTATTTCCCATCTCCTTCCTTCTTTATAATATTCACCTCTCCTTCCAGCGATTTCCTTCCTCGATGACCTACCTACTGAAGATGAATTCATCAAGAAAAGAAGAAGGGGACAATAGATCTCGTCGCTTGTAGTTTTATTTGCAAACGAATTATCACACGCACTCTCGTTTCTATTGCGAACGGATAGTCCTGTAACGTGTTATTAAATTCACATTTTGCGTATCGCCGCTATTATCGATACTTGATAATCTCATCTCGATAATAGTATCTTATTTAAAAACACAAAAAACAATCTTACAAGTGTTAACGGAGTGCATCAAGCTGGGATTTGCAAAGGAGAGTATCGCCCAAGCCGATAATTGCAAGGTAGGATCTTCGTTCCTTTTGTTCTATCCTAAAAACACAATACCTAGGACCATCAAGTAACTTGTTTAACATTAGTTAACCTTTTGAGAGTCCAAGAGAAAGATAATAAATGTTTAATTATTAATTATTTTTATTGAGATTTAAGAACCTCATCGTAATATTTTATCATTGAAGAAGATAATATTAACATAACCTAAATGAAAGATGAAACCGGAAAAAAGGACAGAAACTAAAAATATTTCAGTCGCATCTGGGACTCGAACCCAGGTCCTCTGCCTATCCGGGGCAACGCTCAACCGACTTAGCTAATGAGACAAGTTCAATTTGTGTCATCTTCTGAAATATTTTTAGTTTCTGTCCTTTTATCCGGTTTCATCTTTCATTTATGATATGTTAATATTATCTTCTTCAATGATTAAATATTACGATCAGGTTCTTAAATCTCAATAAAAATAATTAAAAATTGAATTCTTTAGACTTTTATAAAAAGTCAATAGATGTCTCATATAAATAAAAAGTCGGATGTAAATCCGAGACACTGTTTAAGTTTGCAATTGAGTTCGGGTAGAACTTTGTAAACATCATAAAAATAGCTGCCAATAATATGAGATTAAAAATGGAAGATAATATTCACAAATCTTGAATTTGAGATATGATATCGATGAAGATGACACAAATTGAACTTGTCCCATTAGCTAAGTCGGTTGAGCGTTGTTGCCCCGGATAGGCAGAGGACCTGGGTTCGAGTCCCAGATGGGACTGAAATATTTTTAGTTTCTGTCCTTTTGTACGGTTTCATCTTTCATTTAGGTTATGTTAATATTATCTTCTTCAATGATTAGATAATGAATGTTATATCTTTTTTTTATATAACAAGTTTAAAAAGAAATTGCTAAAATAATTGAAATACGTCTTTTAAGTGCAGTTGAGTGGTTTATATGTCAGTCTTTATTTGGTACTAATGTATTTTCGATAATAGTGATCCATTGTTAGAAGGGTAGTAATGATCGTAATAAATCAAAAAATTCTCGCTGTTTATTATTTACTTACATAAATAATATACAAGTAGTCCAACTGTCTGGAAACAGTGGAACTATGGCATCCCCAAAGGGCGTGTGTTGTGTTTTTATGCCGCATTTAAACTATATAGGTTAAACGCCATCAGTTGTGGGGCTCCCAGGGCTAACAGAATGGCTTTATTTTGAAACATTTTTGCTCTATTTAAGTGTCATTTGGGAGTGTGTACGATGAATATTTCATTAACAAAGTATATCAGTCAATTAAAAGTTTATTTTTTTCTCCAGGTATTCCAAATGAATATTGATATTTCGTTATGTTTTCAGGTTTTCACGGCCAAATATATTTCCATGAATAGTTTTTGGTATATTATGCCGTGTTGCGCTTCCTCTTCCTTTAGCCAATGTTTCGGACGGGCGTGCACACTCGGCCATCCAGATCAATCGGCAATTGCCAAGCACTTAATTGAGACCGGTCATTACTTCGGATTTGTTCCCAAAGTAGTGGGAAGACCTAAATCGTACCGAGCGCATCTAATTACGGATGCAATTTAAATCCACAAAATACCCATAAAAATTAACAAGGACGACGCAGCTTGACTTAATAGTATCCGGTACTTGACGGCTACGGGTCATTACTTCGGATTTGTATCCAAAGTAGTGGGAAGACCTAAATCGTATCGAGCGCATCTAATTACGGAAGCAATTTAAATCCACAAAATACCCATAAAAATTAACAAGGACGACGCAGCTTGACTTAATAGTATCCCGTACTTGACGGCTACGCAAAAATTCAACGCCGAAACCACACAATAATAATAATTATTATTATATTGAAACGCCGTTGAGACATCACTTCTTCATGCGAAAATACACTACACAACAATCTGCACAACTGCCCTGATCATGGATACTGTAACGCTGCCCGAAAGGTTGACTAAAGGAGGAGAAAGTGGGCATAACATGGAGCACGGCGTAATATCGCAAAAACTATTCATGGAAATGCTACTTCGCTTCGAAATTGCGGGTTTTCCAATTCCACACAATCTCTTATTTCTCGCAAATGGGACCGAAAATGGATAAATTTTTCACCCCGCGCGCTTGTTTGGGGAAGATTGCCCTTAAATAATAAGTCCAAAATTCCACAAATCGTACAGGTGTGTTTAAAAATGAGCACAAATCATTTTAATGGACTTAAAGAGAGCGATAAAACAACTGTTTGTATGACTTTACTTAAGTACGAGTTTTCAATTATCTTTTTTAAATTTAGAATTCCAGTATTATACTCGTATGGTATAATATACGGTGTCCATTTGTTGGCAGTTTTTTAAACACGTTTTTCTGGTGAATTAAAAAAAATGTTAACCTCAAAATACAAAAAAAAAATTGGTTTTTTATTACCGTGTGACGTATGGGAATTTTGTATCTGATTATATCAAATTGTCAATTTGGTCCGCAATGTATCTATGACGTCAGAACCGAGCCGGGGCGTTTATATTTGGTGGTAATTTAATAATTTTTAAGTTCACCTTAACCGCTCTCCATACTAGCCAAATTTAATGATTCAATCAAAGATGAGAACCATGGAATTAATGCTGCTCTGCTAACTTGAAAACAATGTATCTTTTTTACAGTTACCCCACCCTTGAGAGAAATAATTTCCCTGTAGACCTATGTCATCCTTGGCGGTTCTGTGTGGACATAATTGCTTACCTAAAGTCACTTATAGAAAAAGAAAAAATAAAATTCACGCATCTGTGGGCAAATACGTCCACAGCCCGCAACACTGTAAATAACTAAAAGTTAAAAAATATATATATATTAATAACTCAAAAACTTCTTAAGCTTTTTAAGGTCATTTTATAAATATTCTCCCTTCCTAAAAATTACAAATATTTCAAACAAATTTCAACTCTTCTTGTGCCACCAATCTTCTAGTAAATGTAACATCAATAGAAAAGGGGGATAAAATAGCAACTGTAAAAATATCATCTCTATGCTTAAAATTTTCTAATAAAACTGTGTTCTTCTGAAGCGACCTGCCAGGTAAGTATGTTTTTCTGTATCTGTTTGTACATAATTAGATAAAGAATAGGAAGTAATATTTGTACAGCGCCTTTGAAGTGATTTTTATTATTATTATTAGAGGATAGGAAATAGTGAACCTGGTTCTTGAAGAGACGCATGTGGTAGGAGGGAGGAAACACAGAGGCCGGCCATTAAAGTTCTAATTTTTATTCTTTAGCTACCTTATAATAAACGTCTTAATTAACTTGCCTAACTTGTTCACTATCGTTAATTCAAATAAATCAAACAAATTAGTTTTTTCATACGGTTTAATAGATTTTATGTGAATATATTTTTAATAAAATGTAGAAATGTACATTTCCAAAAATTGAATAAATATTAGGTATTCACTTTATTTTTTATAACTTATTGAAGTTTGTAAACCTCATTGTAATATTTTAATCATTGAAGAAGATAATATTAACACATCCCAAATGAACCACGAAACCGAAAAAACAACATAAATTAAAAAGATTTCAGTCGCATCTGGGACTCGAACCCAGGACCTCTACCTATCCGGGGTAACCGCTTAACCAACTAAGCTAATGAGACCAGTTTAATTTACGCCATTTACACCGATATCATACTACATGTTCAAGATTTGTTAATATTATCCTCCATTTTTATAAACCTCATATTATTGGCTGCTGTCCTTATGATGATTGCAAAGTTTCATCCAGAAATGGCGTAAATTTTACTGGTCTCATTAGCTTAGTTGGTTAAGCGGTTACCCCGGATAGGTAGAGGTCCTGGGTTCGAGTCCCAGATGCGACTGAAATCTTTTTAATTTCTGTTGTTTTTCGGTTTCGTGGTTCATTTGGGATGTGTTAATATTATCTTCTTCAATGATTAAAATATTAGGTAAACTACATATGATTCTACTCCTAGTTTACTCATAAATGAAAAATATTAACGATGATATTAGGTTTGTACAGTTATAAGCCTCGCCGCTCGTCGGTCACGCTTGGTCTAATGGATTAAAGATAGAATGAAAACCTTATGTAATAAAATGATTTTTTTTTTAATTTAGACTTCTTTTGGCTCAAACAATGACCATTCACATAATTTTTTCATTTTTTATTTATATATACTTTAAATAGATTTAAATGTTAATAATAACAAGAATTGTGTTTTTTTAAGCCAAAAGATGTGAAAAAAAAGGGAAATTAATGAAAAATTCTCACAATTTGTTAAATAAGTATTAATTGATAAACTAAAGTTCTTAAAAACTTAAGACAAGATTTTTGTGCATAGCGCAAAGGGTAACAATTATTTTTATAAACAATAATTATTAGCCTGAAACACTCATCCAAATTGAAAAAAACCTTTCCGAGCAAAGATAAATGTCGCCGACAGGACTCGAACCTGCGCCCTTCTGATGTCCGGTCAGATGCTCTACCGTTGAGCTACGTCGGCTTATCGCAAACCCGCCAAGTTAATCAATATATACCCTTTGCGCTATGCACAAAAATCTTGTCTTAAAAACTTTAGTTTATCAATTAATAAATATTTGACAAGTCAAAGCAATTTTCACCAATAAAAATGTAGAAATAATTTGTCTCGATGCCATCTATTGAGGGATTTAGCCGTTACAAGCCTTTCTCATACTAATAAAGTTAGTTGTTTACAGGTGAAATATAATAAAAAAACAGTAATTATTGAATGAAACACTAGTATATATTGATTAACTTGGCGGGTTTGCGATAAGCCGACGTAGCTCAACGGTAGATCATCTGACCGGCAATCAGAAGGGTGCAGGTTCGAGTCCTGTCGGCGACATTTATCTTTGCTCGGAAAGGTTTTTTTCAATTTGGATGAGTGTTTCTGGCTAATAATTATTGTTTATAAAAATAATTGTTAAATAAGTAATTTATTTCCTTTCTAAACCACCAGACCGAGCGCGATCATGGAGCAGCAAGTCTAGTACAAACCTAATAGCCTCGTTAATATTTTTTTATTCATTTTTTAGGGAAAAAATGGAGTAAAATCATAGAGATGGGTAACCTACCTAATATTTATATTTTGAATTTTCGATTTCTATAATTTATTACGAATATATTTCAAGGAAAATCTAATAAAATTAATGAAAAACTCAATTCCGCCAACGCGAACCGCCAGAGGCACTAGTGCAGCATGTTACCATTTCAATGAATGAATGTCAGAAGATGGATGTTGCATCATATATCTTCAATATTTAATTCAAGTGTTACAAAAATTCCAATATTCAAAATTGTGTGGTTCCATTACAGACACTTCAGCATCATATTACGCGAATACATTCATCGCGGTTGCATTACGTCAGTAGTAAAAATGGTCCGTTTATATATTCTCGTTGAAAATACCGCAAAACATTCGTAACAACCTGTTGGGTTTGACTTTTCAACGACTTATTACTTAAAGAATTCATTTTTTACACTGCGTGATGACATTTTTATTCAGTGTTCTAGCTTAAAACATAAACAATTATTATTTTTATAAACAATCATTATTAATCTAAAACACTCATCCAAATTGAAAAAACCTTCCGAGCAAAGATAAATGTCGCCAGCAGGACTCGAACCCGCACCCTTCTAATGTCCGGTCAGATGCTCTACCGTTGAGCTACGTCGGCTTATCGCAAACCCGCCAAGTTAATCAATATATACTAGTGTTTTTTTTTTTTTACAGGTGAAAATATAATAAAAACAGTAATTATTGAATGGAACACTAGTATATATTGATTAACTGGCGGGTTTGCGATAAGCCGACGTAGCTCAACGGTAGAGCATCTTACCGGACATTAGAAGGGTGCGGGTTCGAGTCCTGCCGGCGACATTTATCTTTGCTCGGAAGGTTTTTCAATTTGGATGAGTGTTTTAGATTAATAATTATTGTTTATAAAAATAATAATTGTTACCCTTTGCGCTATGCACAAAAATCTTGTCTTAAGTTTTTAAGAACTTTAGTTTATCAATTAATAAAACATAAACATTTATCAAGAATATTTCTCTAAAATATATCTGCAAAAATATATTTAAAAAATGAATAAAATAAAAACATAAACGAAAGCAATAAATCATAAATAAAATAATATTTTCCTATTTCTAATACAAATAGCTTCTTTCAGCTAGCCAAGTTTTCAATGTGTTTATTAATGGTTTAGTTTTAATACCGTTTTTATTTCAGCGGGTAACATATTTATACAACTAGGAATCATGTTTTTTTTTTTACTGTAACACCACACAGGAGACCCAGAAGGAAATAATTTCCCTCAAGGCCTATATCATCTTTGGGGATGCTGTGTGGAGGGTCTTTTAGAGGATAGGAAAGAGTGAACTTGGGTCTTGATGAGACCCATGTTGTGGGATGGAGGAAACACAGAGGCCTGCAGATCATTCTACAACCGAGCTGTTGAACACAGAAACGAGTCGTAAAAGCGACCCGATCTCATGTGACAAATGTCGACTGTATGCAAATGTTGGGCGCGCGTTTGGCGTGTTTTTCGACTATGTACCGGTGCCGAAGGGATCAATGACGCTAGTTCCTCAGAGCATCTTCCATTAAAATACCGGTAAAACAAGGACAGCATTCCCACTTGACGTCTGTGCTCCAAAGATTGTAATCCGTCTGTTAAGATCCGCCCGTTTCTGCACAGAGGTAATTTTTTTTTAGAAATTTTGGGTCTCCCGACCAGAGGTGGCTGCCAAATTCTACAGTGGGGCGCACTTGCGATTTGTACAGGGTCAGCAGTTGTGAACTATTAAATTATCTGCGGGCTCTCTACAATACGCCTAGCTTCTGAGAGGCTAACTTTACTCTGGATTCGATGGAGCCCCCATACCTGAGCTGGTCACTTAAGGTAACACCGAGCATATCAATGTAGGGCTTGTTGGGAAGATTGCTTCCATTAAAGGAGACTAGATTGTCATTTCGATCCCTTTTAGACGTAATCAGACATGATTGGGTCTTTGAAACATTAAATTCGATAAGGTTATTCTTACCCCAACAGGAGACCCTCTCGAGGTAACCGTCCATTCTCTGCTTCAAAGCCCTCCGAGCCGTTGGAGTTTGTGTGTGTTCTAAAGTTATTTGTCCATATTTGTTTGTATGCTTAGGAACCACTAATCCTTCATTAGAATTGAGACGAGTATTGTAAGTGTGCTCGAGTCTATTTGTATTGTATATAGGGTTATTAATGTGCTGAAATATAATTTTGTACCACAGAATTGATCTAACTGAAAGAATTTTGAGACTGTGATAAATGTATGGCATATTATGCCTTTGTTCTTAACGAATAAAGGTATATTCACACCTATACCGCACAGATCAGAACAGTGCAGTGCAGGTACAGCACAGATGCGAATATTCACATTACATCGGCAGCACAGCACACACGCGAATACGGCTGTCAATTTAACATTAGCGTCCGCCACAACATGTTTGAGGATTTTATAATCCAATTCCCTTATTTATTATTATGTTATAACCTAAATTCCAAGACCAAATCAATCAATTTATCGTTATAAATATTCTCGGTTTTAGCAATATCTGCGTATAATGACGCCAACTCACGAAGATGGTGGTGCTAACGGTATGTGTCAGCACGTCAAAACATTCTAGCCGACAACCTCAGATGGTTTTGGCCCGAGAATGCGCGGATACGTTACGCTTACGTACCCCGTAATATGAATGTATTCATAGATAATATAGGAAACTAATGTTGTCGTGTCTGCATTATACTGTTCTGTACTGCACGGTGCTGGACTTTTAAGATCTATTGAGATCTACAGGCACCGCGCAGTGGAGACACGTACGGTTGCAAGCACTGCACAGAAAGTAGTTTTCACATTACGCCGTGCGTGAATATGTTTATAGATAATGTAAGCAACTGATTTCGCCATGCCTCCCACTGTACGTGTCTGCACTGCGCAGTGCGGGTAGATGAGAATCGACCTTAAGCGTGTGATTAATGTTAAATTGCAGCTCACCGTGTTCTAATTTTACTATCATCGTGTGTGTTTTATAAATTCAAGCTTTTTAAAAATTATTTTTACAACTTATCCCTTAGACGAATGTGTGGTAAAACCATGTATGATCGTGTGAAAAATATTGAAATTCGTAAATAATGCAAGGCTGGTATAAGCGTGATGAGTAAGAGCAAAAAAGAGACGCTTAGATGGTTTGGACATGTGGAGCGAATAAACGAAGAAAGGAGTGTAAGAAGAATGTATGATGCGAATGTGAATGGAAGAAGAAGCCGGGGACGCCCGGGAAAGACATGGCGCGATCAAGTGAATCAAATCCTTGAGTCGGGCCATGTCAGAAGTCGGAATAAGAATGTATGAATGTGAATGAAGCAAGAAGTGTATGCCAAGATCAAGTTGTTTGGCGGTCAGTCCTGTCTGCCTACCCCTGCGGGGAAACGGCGTGATGGTTAGTTAGTTAGTTTGTTAGTTAGCAATACGTTCGTAATATTTCCATA